>JAFNIE010000617.1:0-28385 GCA_027742785.1 Vigna reflexopilosa | reverse complement strand
TTTTGCTTTAAAATATCCTATCTGATATGATTTAATATATGTTTAAACATGATTTTTAAAGTTCTTTATCCTAAAATCATATGCTTTAAATATCCTACTGTGTGTGTTTGAATAAATCTTTAATTTTGAATTATATTTTATGCATACATGCTTTTATTAAGGAGGAGCATTATTTTAGGAGGAGAACAATGAAACATAGCTTTTTAATTATGATCAAAAAGGGGGAGAAAATGTTTTAAAGCTTATTATTATTCTCTAATGCTCTTTTCTTCCATAAGTTGTGTTTTTATCCAGATTACTACAAAAAACTTTAAATCAAAGGAGTTTTTGATCATCATAATGTTAGCAAAATGGTGAAGGTGAAGTTTTGATGATGCCTAAATCAAGTCAAGATATATCAAGATTCAAGAAGACCCTTTGAAGACTTGTTTTGCAATGGAAAGCTTTTGTAATAATTGTAGTTTATTGTATAGGACTTAGATTTTCATTGGTTTTGATTCCATGTACTTTCATACTTTGTAATTGATGTTAAGAGTCAAAATCGCATTGTTTTAATAGATTAAAAATAGATTAAAATACATTTTAATAGCTGAAAACTCAACTTTTTCTGTTTTAATATATTAAAATACATTTTAATCTATTAGCTAATCGATTAAAATACATTTTAATCGATTAAAGCTGAACATTGGAGTTTTCTACTTTTGAAAACTAGCCATTGTACTCATTTTAATCGATTAACACTTGTATTAATCGATTAAAAGCGTTAAATGGCCAGTTTCGAAGAATGGAAGAGTATTTGCTTGAGTCTATATATAGGCTCTCTTTATCCATCATTTGCAACTCTTCCCTTGCGCTAAAATACTCAGAACTCTTTGAGAATTGTGTGTTTTTTCTCAGCTAAGGAAACTCTAGTCTGTGGTGCTGGTACATTTCTACTACGGTGATGGAGGAATAGTTGGTTCATCCTTGGTGCGTTTAAGGAGGTGTGTGGAAGAGGATCATCCTTCGTGAAGCATTCAGAGGAGGTGTTTCATCCTTCATGAAGTATTTGGAGGAGGTGTTTCATCCTTCGTGAAGTATTCGGAGGAGGTGTCTCATCCTTTGTGAAGACTCAAAGGAGGTCAGGTTCATCTCTTATGGTATCAATAGAGGTGGTTTCTAAACTCTTACAAATTGTTTCTTTGTGAATGTAGTTTGTAATTGTTTTGTGATCAGTGAACTGTTTATCTTGATTTGAGATAAGCGACTGGACGTAGGATTGGTAAGATCCGAACCAGTATAAAACTCATCTGTGCAAATTTCTCTCAACCTTACTCTTTTATTTATATTCATTATTTGCGTAGTAAGATAAATTGAGTAGAAATTAAAAGGCATACGTTTATATTAAAATCCCTCTTGGTTTGTTATTCCACGCTAACCATTCCGCTGCAGCCGTTCTGACACTTGCAAGAACGTGTGTCAACCCTCTTAGACATGTACGAAGTCGCCTTTGCTCTTTCATCTTCAAAACCTGACTCCAGTCTCCCTCCAAATACAATACAAGTTGAAGATTGGGTTCATGCAAACAAGGTATGCTTCCTGATAACGGTTGAAAAACCGTTATTTTTATACTTAAATTTGACACTAAACACACCCTTTATGACTTAGAAACTAGCTTGAAATCATGCATTTTTCTTCAGATAGAGAATAAGAGAGTCAAAGATGGTTTTTTTTGTTTTATGCTTGGTTTTCTTGATTTTGCTTGAATAAACATGAATTGGATGAAGGAATTTGAAGTAGTGAGGAGCTGAACTTAGAAGAAGTGGAAGAAAGGCACAAAAGAAGAATCGCAGCCACTGCTCAGCGCCAATTACCGTTAAGCGCGGTCTTGATGATGAATCCACTGGACGACGCTTAAGCGCCAACGCTGAGGGGACAATCAAGTGTCGCAGCCGCCGCTGAGCGCAATCCCACAGCTGAGCACTAGGCTCTTCAGAGAGTTCACTGCCTCCCGCTTGGGCGTCAACGCTGAGCGTTATTCTGGAGAAGACGCACCTATCACTGAGCAGTAATCCAGTGCTGAGCGCTAGTCTCTTGGGCCTAGAGAGGGTATCTTTGGACAGAAGGAGACGCAAAAACACGTTTTTCACCCCTTAGAGGCGGATTTTGGATGCAGAAGCTCCAATCTACAAATTCTAAGGATTTATCTTTCATTCTTTTCATTATTTTCATCTAGTTCACCATGTCCATGGTGAACTAAACCTTCATTGTTGTTGGGGAAACAATGTAATCCTTTGAAACTCTCATATATTGAATTGATTCTTAATCTATATGCTTTACTTCATTAATTGTTAGAGTTTTTCCTCTTTACTCTATGCATGCTTTGTTTAACTCATTCAATAGTGTGATCTTTGATTTTGTCGATATGGACACATATGGGGAAATCTAGACATTGGGAATTTCTCTCGGGAGGAATATTACCTAAACATAGGGATAGGAGGACCAATTGCCTTTAAGTTTCTCTGCGAATGTAATGCATGATCAATTGCTAGGGAGACAAGACATTGTAAACTAGTAATTAGGAGTAGGGTCTCTTCATCGAGACATCGGGTTTAGGGTAAATTAGAAAGTGACATTGGCATTAATGAAGGAGTAGAATTCATAAATATATGAGAGTGGATAGGATAAAGTCGGAAACCCCAACAACATTATTGATCCATATCATTCACCTGCATATTTTCTTGGTCAATTGATCAATCCTTGCATGCAAGTTTATTTACTATTTTGCATTATAAAACCTAAATTTTGTTTGTCAAGTCTTAAATAATCAAGAAATCACATGACTGGCTTGACCAATGAGTCTCTAGGGAAAATGATACTCGGTCTTACCGTTTATCTTACTTGATACGATTTGGTACATTTACCGGAGTCTTAAGAATTTTTTGGCGCTATTGCCAGGGAATCGTGGTTTAACTATTCTATTTGTAAGAAAGAGGTGCAGCACGTCACATAGCATTCACGACCTGCACCCATTTATTTGTTCATCCAGCAGGCCTTCATAGGACGGTCCAACAACTTAGGAGTCCATGCACATCCAGAGCTGCCACCGAAAGGAGATCTAGAAACATCTAGCAAGGAGGTGCAACTGGACTTCACACTCCATGCGCAACACACAAACTTCATTTTGGGTTGAGAAGAGAAGCTAGAGGTTGGCATTGTTGTTCTTTTATTTCTTTGAGAGTGAAGAGTTGTTTAGATGGGAGTGTGCATGATGGTTTAGTTGAGAGAAGAAGTTTGATTTATTGTTTTGCTTGGGAAAAACCGTGTGGTGTTTGGAAGAGAGAGAATGGCTACATTTAATTTTTACTCCATTTGGACATGCACATGTAAGGAGGCACGATTTCCATAGTAGGAGTATTTCCATTTTTGTGTTCATCCATTTGGGAGCATTGGCCGAGAATTGCTAGGTGGAAGAGAATGTCTTTTGTTTGTTTTATTCCATTTTACCTTGTACATGTGGCACCTTGGTAGAAGAAACTCAACTTTTTGTGTTGAATCATTTAAAGCATCTCATTTAGCTTTCGGTTTTGGAAACGCCGAATGTCTTTGGGTGTTTAAGAGAGAGAATGGTTCTTGGTTTCATGGATGGAGAAGGGGCGCGATTTTCTAAGGTAGAAAGGTAGAAAAGACCACTTTCTTTGAGAATGAAGCACATGGGACAAAAAAAAACAACATAATGAATTGTTTATTGAAGGAAGAAAGTGAATGGTAGTTGGTGTGCAAGAGACTCAGGCCAAGAGGTTTCCTTTAGGCCATTTGCACTTTTAATTTTATTTGGTAGATAGAGTAGGTCACGTGAATGATAGAGGAAAAAGCATGTGTGTTTATTTCTTTTGTTTTAAATTAGCTTACACAGTAGGTTCAGTTGTTTTTCACTTCTTTAAATTAGTGTTGGATTTAAATAATTTTAACTGTGTTAGATAATTGTTTGTTACAGTGTTGGGGTCTAGTATTTTATTTTGTTTTAATGTTGTCTAGTATTTGTGGTAGTGAAAATTTAATTGTTATGTAGCATAGGTTAGTCGGGTTGGTCATTAATAAAGTTACTTTGCTTCCTTGAGATTTCTCGGATTGTTCTTGTGTTTATTTTGTTCTACCTGACACTCTATGAAATTTGACTGTGTTCTTGCAATGGGTATATGCTTAGTTGCCTAGTTGGTGAATGTATCTTCGCTTAGTTGATCAATCTGTATAGAACACATCAGATGAAATAGATGTATTGCATTCGCTTAGTTCGCGATTATTAAAGCATGATTAACCTTCGCTTAGTCGGTTAGCTGTGCTGGATTAGAGGCTAGAGTAGTTTGTTCATGAGACCTGTGCACTTTAATTGCCATGTTGCTGCTCTAATTTTGCTCAATATTTAATCTGTTGTGTGCTTGTATTTGGGTATACGCTTAGTTGCCTACTCGTTGTTTAATCTTCGCTTAAATGATTAGACTGTATAGTGCATGACTGATTGGATTTGTGCATTGCATTCACTTAGTTTGCAATTCTGAAGACCGAATTAGCCTTCGCTTAGTTGGGTTATTCGTGTTGGATTTGGATTAGAGTAGTGTGTACTTGTCATTAATCTGTGATTGGAAGCATAGTAATTGAGTTAATGACCAACCACTTTTATTTTGTATTTGATTCCTTTTTTACTTTTCTGTTTGCATTTCTGTTACATTTCTGTTTGCATCAGTATTTTAATTTAATTCATCATCATTCACAAAAAAATTTCAAATCCCCCCTCCACTTCGTGTTTGACCTGATTCTCGAACCACAGTGATGGGTGTCGCACGCCATGCAAATTTAATGTGCATAAAGAATGCAGTATAGACGGAAGTGACTCCTAGGTCGTCGCTCAAGGACCAAATGTGGTTCGAGAATCAGGTCAAACACGAAGTGGAGGGGTTTGTGAAAGGTTTTTTGAATGCAAATGAATTAAATTAAAATATGGATGCAAA
The DNA here is from genome assembly GCA_027742785.1 of Vigna reflexopilosa. Lineage (NCBI taxonomy): Eukaryota > Viridiplantae > Streptophyta > Magnoliopsida > Fabales > Fabaceae > Vigna > Vigna reflexopilosa. Next base: position 23,397 of record JAFNIE010000617.1, on the reverse strand, counting down.
CAGAAATGTAACAGAAATGCAAACAGAAATGTAAAAACGGAATCAAATATAGAATAAAAATGGTTGGTCATTAACTCAATTATTGTGCTTTCTATCCTAGATTAACGACAAGTACACACTACTCTAATCCAAGTCCAACACGAATCAATCAACTAAGCGAAGGCTAATTCGGTCTTCAGAATTGCAAACTAAGCGAATTCAATTCTCAAATCCAATCAGTCATGCACCATACAGTCTAATCAACTAAGAGAAGATTAAACACCGAGTAGGCAACTAAGCGTATACCTAATCGGAAGCACAAAACAGATTAAATATTGAGCGAAATCAGAGCAACAGCATGGAAATTAAAGTGCATGAGTCTCATGAATAAACTACTCTAGCCTCTAATCCAGCACAACTAACCGACTAAGCGAAGGCTAATTATGCTATCATAATCACGAACTAAGCAACGCAATACACCTATTCCATCCTATGTGTTCCATACAGATTGATCAACTAAGCGAAGATGCAATCACCAACTGGGCAACTAAGCGTATACCCATTGCAAGAACACAGTCAGATTTCACAGAATGTCAGGCAGAGCAGAATAAACACAAGAACAGTCCAATAAATCTCAAGGAAACACTATAATTTTGTTAACGACCAACCAACTAACCTAAGCTAACATCACAATTAAATTAAAACAAAAGAACATACTAGACAAAATTGAAGTAAATGGAAACATTAAACTAAACAAGAGGAAATGAATCACTAAATCAAAGTGCCTAGCGGCATTTAAATGCCAGCGTTCCAACTAAAGTAAATGGAGCACCAAATTAAATTGGTGACGAAAAACACAACAACATCGAAAACAGTACTAAGAAAATGCTTCAACAGTAAAATCAAATATGCTGGACATGATGTTCTAGATGCAACCCGTGATGCATCTCCTCCAGAATGTGACAACCATTTTTCTTCAAACGAAAATTAAAGTGCTTCTTAAAATTTCCATCCCAACACAAAACCAAAACCACTCCAGCTAAAATCTCTTCTTATCACTGCATCATTATTCTAAAAAGAAAGGAAAGATATTTGTGTGGCAGATGGTGGAATTAAATGAAGAAATGCACCGTGTGCTGCGCTCCAATGCAGATAAAATCAGCATCGAACATCTAATTAAAGGCAAAGAAAATCACCGCTTGAGAAAATCCTAAGTGAAGTCAGCATCTTCTTTTCTCTCAAAGACAAACAAAAACGACTGCAGGCCGTGAACACTACAAACTAAATCAGCGCCCCTTTTTCAAAGCAATGTGCTAAAATAAATTAAATATGAAAACTCCAAGTTGAATCAAAGTGCTGGATCTAAAACAACGTGAACAAGCAAAAGCTTCCCATTCAATGTGTTTTCCAAAATGTTTAAAGCCAAAAAGAAAAAAACAAAAGAGAGAGAGAAGTCGACTGCCTTTCATCCATAATCTAACAATTCAAAGAAAAACTCCATGGGAAAGAAACGGACAAAGCCCCCTCCAAACGTTCCATCCAAGCTCCTCCCTTGAGTGACGGCTGCTACCCTCCTTAAATGAAGGATAATGACCTTAAAATGAAGCCCTTTATCCCGTGCTGGTGGACCGTGGAGCTTGTTTTAAAGCTACTGCTGGATGCTCCTACTTTGTCCAAGCACACACCTCTCCTAGCTGGACCGTTTGGAGGATGCTAGCTGCTGCTACAATTTCAAGCCCAATGCTGAACTCCCAAAATGATCATGAAGCACCTCTGCTAGATCCAATGTTTTTCTTCTGGATATGTGTTAGTTTGTGCTCCTTTTTCTCCAAGCACACACCCAAGTTGTTGCACCGTGGAGGCTTGACCGTGGGCTTCTTCTTTTTTTATTCTCCAAGCACCTCCATTTTTTATGAAATCAGCGTGTTGTTGTCCTAGGACCGTGAGTGTGTGTGGTGCTGCTGCCAGCGTGCTATGTTTTTTAATTGAAGCCCGTGAACAGTTGCTAGGATTTGGGCATGTGTGTGACTTAGCTACTTGCTGGACGTCTCCCCTTTCCTCTAAAAACACCAATTGACATCCAATTCTCCAAGCCTGCTGGACCGTGCAAATTTCCATTGAATGTCTTCAGCGGCACCGTCCAACCCCTTTTTTATAAGTTGAATGTGTTAAAAAAAATGTCCATCCTAGGTGGCAGTTGACTTCCTAAAGCAATAAAAATATCCAGCCTTTTGTTGAGTCTGTGAGTGCTTCTCTTGTGCATTTTTTCTCCCAAAATAAATCAACCAACTAGACTTTTGTTGAATCTTTCTTTTTGCTTTTTATTCTAAGCCGAACAAAAATAGCTGTAGCGTTTAATTACTCTTGGGTCGTGGCTACATCTTTAAATATCCCAAATTGTATTTCTAAAATTTTCTCTGCAATCAATAATGCAAATAATTAACTCAGAATATTCAAATTAATTAAAATTAGAATTTCCGGTCAAATTAAGCACAATTAGCAGAAATGAGAAAATACTGGACATTTAAGCACAATTCCCTGATTAAATCCAGTACAATAAACTAAGTGCAGTTAATAAAATATTGACTCATCAAAATAGACCACACTTAGTCTTTTTCAGTCCTGGGCAAAATCAAGACGCAGATCAAGGAATAGTTCAAAGGACATTAGGGGTATGACACAACCTCAACACACAAAAGACAAAGACTCACAAGGAAACAAGCAGAATTACACAGTCCTCAAGGGATCTGGACCAAGAAAAGAAGTAGACAACATCCAACACAAAACTAGAAAAAGCAGATACTCATGAAGTCATCCAAGCAATTCAAGACATGGCAAAATGATCAATCAGCTTAAGAGGTGAATCAAAAGTAACAGAACCTCACAGATGCACTATCACTGTTTCTCTCAAGTGTATAAGGTAAACAATTTTAACTCAATGCAATCAAGACAACAAGCAACAACAGACTTGGCAAGCCTCTAATATCAACACTCAAAATATACGTATGTTTCAAATCAAAAGGTCTTTTATGGATGTAATAGGGCCAAGGAAAAGGGAGGATAAATATGGATAAGAAGCTACAAACCAAAAGAAATAGAGGAGCAATGGGGAACAAGTGAATATACAATGAAATCACACCCAACCTCTAATTCAATCCTCTTCTTGACTCCATTATTCAAAATTTTTTTTTCTCATTTTTCTCTGTTTTTTTTTCATCCTGTCTATTTTCTTTTCTCTCTTTTCAGAACACAACTTCAAGAGACAAGATACACAACATATTTACAACAACACAAACAAGAAGAGGAGCCAACTAGCCAATTCATCTGAATCCCCAAGGAGACCACACTTGTTCCCAAAACAATTCCAAAGCTCCAAAATTCCCTAAGGTTCAGGTAAACATGGTTTTTCACATAAGGGTAGTGTATGAGCTTCAAAACAAAGAAATGGGGAGAAAGTGTAGGCTCAAAAGGGGTTATCAAGGGATTAAAACAAGGTAGGCTCATCTGGCTAGAGAAGCTCAAGAACAAAACTACCTTTATCACTTCCAAACATGCATATCAATCAAGAATTATCAACAAGAGTCAAGCCAAGGCATATGCGCAAGCAATCAAGAGACATATCACACACAAAAGAACATTAAGTGGCTCAAATCTCACACAGGGTATTTGTCACAATCTAATCACTCTCTCAAACATCATGATCATATTCCAATCAAAGAAAAGCAAGGATTTCCAACAAATCAGAGTATCAATGAAGTGAAGGACAAGTCTACAACCTAAACTAAGTCCAGAGATCACGAGAAACATGCAAAACTGTACACACGACACAACAAAAACTACCTAGAAAACAAAAAATTTAACACCTAGAAAAGAAAAAATACAACAAAGAAAATAGAAATCTCCCCCAATAGACCACACTTAAACTACACAGTGTCCTCAATGTGTCACAAGCATAAGATCACAATCATAACAATCAACAGATCAAGGACAAGGGCAATAAAAGTAAGGAAAGGGGGAGAAGGGAAAAGAAAAACTCCCCTGGTCATGGTGGCAGTTGCCAATTTTGGACTGTCAGGGAGATATTCTCCACCACTGGAGTCAGCAAGGAAGTCTTGAGGAGGAACTGCTTCAGTCTCCAAATATGATCAAGCAGGGAGATGTCCTCCATAGTTGGATCTAAGAAGCAGTGATTGTTGATGAGTGGGTTCAGCTGATGCCCTCTGTCCTTGAAGCTTTGGTGTATGTGAGCACCTTTGTCTTCCACATTGGGTGTTTGTTGGTCAAATTCATATGTACCTCCTGCAATAGGGTTAATGCAATGTGGCTCCAAAGAAATGACATGCAGGGGTATAACACCCAATCCCAGTGTAATAAGCTGACCCTCAGATATACCTTTAGAACATGAATCAATTTCAAATGTAGAAATAATATCAACAACAGGCTCAGATTAATGTTCAGTGCATGGAGAACAAACATTCATATGTGATAGCAAAAAGTGGTTCTCATCATGCAGAGTGGGAGAATTAAAATCATGCTCATTGGTGGGTATCGCACCCCATGCAAATTTAATGTGCATTATAGAAATGCAGTATAGCTAGGAAATGACTCCTAGGTCGTCTTTCAAGGACCAATTTTGCGGTTCAAGAATTAAGTCAGACACGAAGTGAGGGGGTTTTGTGAAAACGTGGTGAATGCAAAAAAATTAAATGAAAACACTGACGCAAACAGATAATTAAACACAGAATTAAAAATGGTTTCAAAGAATGAATAAAAATAGTCGGTCATTAACTTAATTACAATGTTTCCAATCACAGATCAACAAAATAAATTTGCGACTCAAACCTCTAATCCAACAAAGTTAACCAACTAAGCGAAGGTTAACTCTGTTTTCATAAAAGAGAACTAAGCGGACGAAGTGTTAATGTCAAATCTAATTTACACCATACAGTTACATCAACTAAGCGAAGATGTAACACCAATTGGGAAACTAAGCGTATACCCAATTGTAAGTGCAAATACAGGTTTCACATTAACCAAGTCAGAGTAGCAACCACAGTTACAGTTCAGAAATCTCAAGGACACATCACAATATAGATAATGACCAACTCGATTAAATTAAGCTATCATTACAATTAAAGAAACACAACTCAACAAGATAAACAACATTAAAGTGAAGATTAAAATTAAATAAAAACAAAAAGTAAATTACTAAAGTAAACGATCCTAGTGACATGTAAATAAGGTAAATGAGGCATATAATCATAAACTTGGTGAATAAAGAAAATAAACTAGCCTACGTGATAAATCATAAATGCAATTAAAGTAAAATAACCTAATGCTAAATTCATTCTAATATATATATAATGTAAGTAACGAGTTTCGGTCATGCTATCATATGTGAAGAGAAAAAAAAGTAACGAAACCTTGCAAGCAAACCCGTCCAGGACGTAAGCTTATGCAATTTACAATTGAAAATTCATGAAATTTCATGCTCTCCTTTCAATTCAAGACCGTGAATCAATGTATAAAAGTAAAAAGAAAAATGCTTCTCTCTTCAAGCCAAAAAAAAAGTTGCACCGTTCTCTCCCAAAACAATGACCACGACTTTCCAAAACTCTAATCTACCTACCATGATGGGACAATAGTTTTGTTAAATGAAACAAAATGGAAATAAACTATTCTCCTAATCACCGTACACCTACTTCTACTCCACCTCCTCTTCATTCTTAAATAAATAAAGGAAAAAGAACTACACATATGGCTGCCGAGAATGTCCCATCCCATCACCTACTCTACTTTCCATTTTATAAAAACAAAAGCTAATGCTAGTCTCCTTCCAGCAACGTCGGATCACCCCAAAAGAAATCAACCCCTTTTACCAAAATAAATATATGAAGTAGGCTCATCAAAGGCTAAATGTGACGTGAATGCTTGCAGCGGGAAAATGAAAGAAATAAAAGGGCTGGAATGAAACTTCAATCACCGTGAGGGATGTTGCTTTTACTAAATGAAATAAAAAAAAGAAAAAAAAAACAATGATACCATAGCTTGCAGCTCCAAAATGATACCCGCGTGTGCACCCAAATGTAAATCAACGAGCAATTTTTTATTCAACCAAAATCCAAAAGTTGAAACATGCTTCAGAGAAAAAGAGGGAAAGCTCCCAGCTCATACAACTCTCGGCAGGAATTCTCTAAGAGGGGTCCACACAAAAAACTAGGGTGCCAAGTGTCTCACAATCTTTGGACCCCTCATATTTTTAATGGCCCAATGTGCAAAGGTTTGTCCAAAAAAAGTTTAAACTACTAAATTAAAATACAACTAATTCTAAAATGTCAATGTAGAGAGTCTTGAATTATTTGACAGCACTCCAAATGTCCCAAATTATATGTCTAAAATTTTTCCTGAAAATAATAATGCAAATAGGTAGACATGTAGAAAGGGAGAAGGGAAAAGAAGAATGAAAATGCTAAAAATTACGAAACAACAAACACAACACAATTAAACATGCAACACACAATAACGAACACACAAAACAGAACATCACATCACAACACAAGACAAAACACAACACACACTAACACAACAAAAGACCTAAAATCGAACCGTTGGTCCCCGGCAACGGCGCCAAAATTTGATGGGTGTTGCACCCCATGCAAATTTAATGTGCATAAAGAATGTAATATAGACTACGAAGTGACTCCTAGGTCGTCTCTCAAGGACCAAACTGTGGTTCGAGAATCAGGTCAAACACGAAGTGGGAGGGTTTGTGAAAGGTTTTGTGAATGCAAATGAATTAAATTAAAATTCGGATCCAAACAGCAATGTAACAGAAATGCAAACAGAAATGTAAAAACGAAATCAAATACAGAATAAAAACGGTTGGTCATTAACTCAATTACAATGCTTCCTATACTAGATTAACGAAAAGTACACACTACTCTAATCCAAATCCAACACGAATCAACCAACTAAGCGAAGGCTAATTCAGTCTTCAGAATCGCAAACTAAGCGAATTCAATGCTCAAATCCAATCAGTCATGCACCATATAGTCTAATCAACTAAGCGAAGATTAAACACCGAGTAGGCAACTAAGCGTATACCTAATCGTAAGCACAAAACAAATTAAATATTGAGCGAAATCAGAGCAGCAGCATGAAAATTAAAGTGGATGAGTCTCATGAATAAACTACTCTAGCCTCTAATCCAGCACAACTAACCGACTAAGCAAAGGCTAATTATGCTATCATAATCACGAACTAAGCGAACGCAATACACCTATTCCATCCTATGTGTTCCATACAGATTGATCAACTAAGCGAAGATGCAATCACCAACTGGGCAACTAAGCGTATACCCATTGCAAGAACACAGTCAGATTTCACAGAATGCCAGGCAGAGCAGAATAAACACAAGAACAGTCCAATAAATCTCAAGGAAACACTGTAATTTTGTTAACGACCAACTAACTAACCTAAGCTAACGTCACAATTAAATTAACACAAATGAACATACTAGACAACATTAAAGTAAATGGAAACATTAAACTAAACAAGAGGAAATGAATCACAAAATCAAAGAGCCTAGCGGAATTTAAATGTCAGCGTTCCAACTAAAGTAAATGGAGCAGCAAATTAAATTGGTGAAGAAAAACACAACAACATCGAAAACAGTACTAAGAAAATGCTTCAACAGTAAAATCAAATATGCTGGACATGATGTTCTAGATGCAACTCGTGATGCATCTCCTCCAGAATGTGACAACCACTTTTCTTCAAACGAAAATTAAAGTGCATCTTAAAATTTCCATCCCAACACAAAACCGAAACCACTCCAGCTAAAATCTCTTCTTATCACCGCATCATTATTCTAAAAAGAAAGGAAAGATATACGTGTGACAGATGGTGGAATTAAATGAAGAAATGCACCGTGTGCGGCGCTCCAATGCAGATAAAATCAGCATCGAAAATCTAATTAAAGGCAAAGAAAATCACCGCTTGAGAAAATCCTAAGTGAAGTCAGCATCTTCTTTTCTCTCAAAGACAAACAAAAACGACTGCAGGCCGTGAACACTACAAACTAAATCAGCGCCCCTTTTGCAAAGCAATGTGCTAAAATAAATTAAATATGAAAACTCCAAGTTGAATCAAATTGATGGATCTAAAACAGCGCGAACAAGCAAAAGCTTCCCATTGAATGTGTTTTCCAAAATGTTCAAAGCCGAAAAGAAAAAAAAAAGAGAGAGAGGTCGGCTGCCTTTCATCCATAATCTAACAATTCAAAGAAAAACTCCATGGGAAAGAAACAGACAAAGCCCCCTCCAACCGTTCCACCCAAGCTCCTCCCTTGAGTAACGGCTTCTACCCTCCTTAAATGAAGGATTATGACATTAAAATGAACCCCTCCATCCCATGCTGGTGGACCGCTGAGCTTGTTTCAAAGCTGCTGCTGGATGCTCCTACTTTCTTCAAGAACACACCTCTCCTAGCTAGACCGTTTGGAGGATGCTAGGTGCTGCTACAATTTCAAGCCCAATCTTGAACTCCTAAAATGATCATGAAGCACCTCTGCTAGATCCCATGCTTTTCTTCTAGACATGCGTTAGTCCGTGCTCCTTTTTCTCCAAGCACACACCCAAGTTGTTGCACCGTGGAGGCTGGACCGTGGGCTCCTTCTTTTTTTATTCTCCAAGCACCTCCATTTTTTATGAAATTAGCATGTTGTTGTCCTAGGACCGTGAGTATGTGTGGTGCTGCTGCTGGGATGTGGGCATGTGTGTGACTCAGCTACTTGCTGGACGTCACCCCTTTCCTCTAAAAACACCAATTGACATCCAATTCTCCAAGCCTGCTGGACCGTGCAAATTTCCATTGAATGTCTTCAGTGGCACCGTCGATCCCCTTTTTTATAAGTTGAATGTGTTAAAAAAAATGTCCATCCTAGGTGGCAGCTGGCTTCCTAAAGCAATAAAAATATCCAGCCTTTTTGTTGAGTCTGTGAGTGGTTCTCTTTGTTCAATCTTTCTTTTTGCTTTTTATTCTCTAAGCCAAATAAAAATAGCTGTAGCATTTAATTACTCTTGGGCCGTGGCTACATCTCTAAATATCCCAAATTGTATTTCCAAAATTTTCTCTGCAATCAATAATGCAAATAATTAGCTCAGAATATTCAAATTAATTAATATTAGAATTTCCGGTCAAATTAAGCACAATTAGTAGAAACGGGAAAATACTGGACATTTTAGCACAATTCCCTGATTAAATCCGATACAATAAACTAAGTGCAGTTAATAAAATATTGAGTCATCAATAAGCTCAACTCTCTTATTCACAAAACTAAAGCAAAAACATGAGTCAAAGCAAGTTTTTAAGTCATTAAGGGTGTTTTCGATATAAAAATTAAGTATAAAAATAACGGTTTTTTGAACCGTTATCAAAGAGCAACAAAATCAATGGACTATCTCATGAAAGTCCATATGAGCATCTGACCACATTTAATGAAATTTGCAATATTGTGAAGATCAATGGTGTGCTAGATGAGGCTATAAAACTTAGCTTATTTCCTTTCTCATTGGGAGGCAATGCTAAGCTATGGTTGAACTCTTTCCAAGAGGATAGCTGTTAATCCCCTAGCAAGTGTACCATATCGTATCAAGTAAATATAGATGGTAAGACTAAATATCCTTCTCCCAAAGGACTCTTAGGCCTGATCTTTCATGTAAATTGATCTTATAAGACTTGAAAGAAGAAATAATTTTGTGGTTGTATGCAAAACAGAAATAAACATGCAAATGAAAGTGATTCAATTGGCAAAGGAAAGATATGAATGAATGGAGTTGTTGGGGTTTACAATTTCATCTTATCCGCCCTCTTATATCTACTTTTCTTATTTAATTCACTTTATTATCTAATTGTCATGCAAACTTTCTTTGCCTACCCTAATCCCGATCTCTCGGCGAAAAGAGCCTATTACTAATTACTAGTTTACTATCTCTAGTCTCCCTAAGTAATTAGAAATGCATATATCACAGAAGCAAATACAATTGATCGTCCTACCCCTATCTCTAGGCAGTATTGCTTAATCAAGGAATTCCCTATCAGTTCATGACTTCCCCGTACGTCTCCGTATTGACAAAGGTAAATATCTTCTTACCGAATGAGTTAAACGATAAAAGAATTGAGCATAGATAAGAAACCCAACAATTGATAATATAAGCATATGAATAAAGCAAGAATTTCAATATAATAGAGTTTGAAAAGATTACATTGTTCCCCAACAACAAAGGGTTTAGTTCACAATAGACGTGGTGAAACTAAATGGAATTATATGAAAGAATGGAAGAGTAAACCCTAGATTTGATAAATTCGAGCCTAAGCATCCAAGAAACCGCCTCCAAGGAGTGTAGAACTACTCTGGACTTCTCTGCCTGCCAAAAGAATTACTCTGAAGGTCGCACTAGGGCTATTTATAATGCATAAATTTGACTGCTCAGGGGTTTCCCAAGCCTAGCATTCCACCGCTCAGCGCCTCATTTGACTGCTCAGGGGTTTCCCTTTAATCGTAGGACCGCTCAGCGGTTTGCCTCGAAGTCGCCTGGACGCTCAACGACACCGCTTAAGCGAGAAGCAATGGTTTTTCCCTTGAGTCTGGCGCTCAGTGCTGGAAAATAGCGCTGAGCGGTGACTTTGACTCTTATTTTCTTCCGTTTTCTCCTTCTTTCTTGATTCTAAGTCCTCCCACTTTTACTTCCATCTTCAGTTCTCATCAAAATCCTGCAAAACAATGCAAAACAAGCATAATATCTCTAAAAACAACTTTTGACTCTCATGTGACTCAACTAAGTGATTTACTTGACTCTAAGCTCATTCTAAGCCATAAAGGGTGTGTATTGATATCAAATTTAAGTATAAAAATAACGGTTATTAAACCGTTATTACAACCCCAAATTTAAAACTTTGCTTGTCCTCAAGCAAACAAGACAAAACTCGGCTTTCCACTTTTTCATCAAAATAGTTCAACATTTTCAAAATTCATTTTTCTCATAACAAGAATTACTCAATTCAGATTTTCAGTGGAATCTTATCACGATGCATACATGCTTCTCACCTATTCAGAAGAACACTATTCAGAAGAACACTAGTGTAGAATTGGCTTTTAACGTCAGCCCTTAGACAACAGTTAGGGTGGGGCCCGACGTAAATTATTGACCGGTGGCATTTTCGTAAATAACTAAGACCTAAAGACGTCGGTTAGGAGGGCACCGACGTCTACGTCAAATCCCGCCACCCCCGACATCTATATACAATTATAGACGTCAGGACCCCTCCTAACTAACGTCTATAGGCCTGACAGGTAGGTGAATAGTCATTCTTTTCCGCCATATAGACGTCAGATCCCGCCACCCCCGACGTCTATATACGATTATAGACGTCGGCCCCCCTATAACCGACGTCTATAAGTTCAATTAGACGTCGATGCCCCTAGTAACCGACGTCTATATGTCTGTGAATATTAATTTTTAAATCATAAAGATGTCATATTAGTGAGGGATCAACGTCTATACTATTATAGACATCGGTCCCCCCAGCACCCGACGTCTGTAGGCTCTTATACTGGAAAACGCGAACCCGCGAGCAGTTACGCTCACTGGTCATCGTCTTCCTCCTCGCGTTTTCTCTCTTCGGCATTGTATTTCTTGGTGCATTTTTTCTCTTTTGGACCGTTTAAATTTACTTTTACTCCAATTAAATTAGTCTTTGATGAAATATCTTCTATTTCAACCGATTAAAATTCGTTCTCGTTACGTTTTGGTGCAGTTTGTGGCGTGTTCTTGGGCGACGTTTTTTACCCTTTTTGGCCTACGTTTTTGGCCGTGCAGTCCTCCATTTCCCTCCATTGCTTTTTTAATCTGCTAAAAAGGTTAGCTTCTTTCTTGAAAACTTTTATTGTATGCGTGTTATTGTCTTTTGTGTATGCATGTTATTGGCTTTTGTGTTTGCATGTTTTTGGCTTTTAGGTGTGCATGTGTTATTGGCTTTTGAATGTGCATGTGATAAAGTTTAGTTGTGTTATTATAATTGGCATGTTAGATTATAAGTATCAAATCATTGAGTGAAACTTAGTTCTCGTTTGAAATTTAATACAAACGATTAATTTTTTAATCATTTGTATTAAATTTTGAATTTTTTTGACGTCTATATAGACGTCTGTTGTATACACATCCGACGTCTATATAGACGTCTGTTGTATACGGATCTGACGTCTATATAGACGTCGAGTATATCTAGTCCGACGTCTGATTAACGTCACCCACAAAGACGTTAGATCTGGAACCGACGTTAAAAGCTCAAAATAACAGACGTCTAAAGCCCTTTGTACACTAGTGAAAAAAAAAAAGAAACAGAAATGAAAAATTTTAACGGAAGTGGAGGGGACTATGGGGGCTTGCTAGTGAAAGTGAAAGTGAGAAGAGATTGAAATTAAGGTTTGAAAAAATAAAAAAGTAAAAAGTAAAAAGAGGTAGATTTGGAATTTAAGAAAAAAATAGGAGGTGTAGGGAAAAGATGGGTGGTGGAGGGAGCATTACTCTCTGATCTATGATTGATGTAATTATCCTTAGTGTTAATTTTATCGACGGTCCAACCAACCGGGTTTCATGTGAAGTCACAAAAGTTCTTGACCACTTAATTCATGGCTGAATAGGTTGTTGTACATTAATTACTTATTAAAAAAATTAAAAATAATTAGTATCATCTAATAATTGATCTTCAAAAAATTATATTAAGAAATCAATTTTTTATAGATGTATGAGAAGATTAAATATATAAAAGTTTAAAATAAATTATTTAGTTTATATAATAATTTTTGTTTAAATAAAATAGATTAGGGATCAAAGTCCCCTGATCTCATAACTAAGCTTCGTCACTAATCTCACTATAAAATTAACTTTATTAGCATCAACATTAAACAAACTCTACTATATTTATTTAACTAATTCTAAATATTTATTTGTTAAAACAAATAAAAATATTTTAATATTTTAAAATTAACCTTTTACAAAAAAAATGTGTTAAAGTCAACAATAACATCAGAATTTTGGTCAGCATTGATATTTAAAAACTGATTTAATATATATATATATATATATATATATATATATATATATATATATATATATATATATATATATATATATATATTAAAATGAGGCTTACGGGAACCAAGATTTGTCGACGTACGTTCTTATGTCAACCTTAGTTACTTCTTTTAGCTCAATTTGTATATATCAATTCTAATTGAATTGACTACAGTAAATGCGCTAATTACCGAGGGGTATTTACCGAGGGTCTATAGTCCTTCGATAACGATTTGGTCAAATAAATTATCGAGGGTTTTCAGTCCTCGGTAATGTCCACGATAGATTTAAGTAAAAAATTTTCCTTCTTTCAATTTCAGAAATCCCGTATCCCTTTGCCCTCGTCTCTCTCGTGGTTGCAATCAGAAGTTTATTGCGTTGGGAGAGGTCCAATTTGCTTGCCATAAGCTCTTCTCGTGTAACGGTTCTGACGGTGAGGTTTGTTCGGTGGTGGCTGGTGGTTTGCAGTTTGGGTGGGTCGGCTTCGTGACGTTTGCGACAGGGTGGTGGGTCGTGGTAGCTCACGTTTGCGCCAGTGGTGGTGGGTCGTGGAGGTTGGCTTCAGGACGACGTAGGGGTGCTGCAGAGTGTGGCATCGTCAAGCATTTAGCTGTTGGTGGGTCGTGGAGATTGGCTTCGGACGACGTAGGGCTGGTGGTCTGCAGAGTGTGGCATCTTCAAGCATTTTGCTGTTGAGGTTAGTTGATTACCCTGTTATTTCTGATGAGTTTAATAATGGGAACTGTAATTTGAGTTGGCCATAATCTGTTAGCTGTGCAATTTTGGTTCCATTGTATCAAAATCAAACAACTTTGACAGAATGCATCTTTCATAAGGGGAAGAGTGAGATGGAGCCATATATGATGAGAAATGAGGCAGTTTCTAAAAATGGCAGCTTGCACAGTGTCTGGAAGAGAGATTTAGTTTGCATAAACCAATGAGCAACTAAATTGGAGACAAAGATTTAGTCTATGACCAATTAGAAAGTAGTGTTTGTAAGAGAGATCTAAGAGCATTTAATAATGGGTAGCTGAGAATAGGATAACATAACTTGTGAAATGAGGCAGTGATGTATCAATGATGGGGCGGCTATGAAAGCATCTCATCTGCCACTGTTAGCTTTGTCCGAGTTTCCTTTCTCTTACAAGAACAACAAATGAACTCTAAATTGAGGTTTTGAGTAGTGGAATTGCACAACAGTGGTTATAAGTCCAATTAGAATTTTACAACAACTTTAAATCATCAAAACAAAGTTTTTTGACCTATTATTTGGCATAGAAATACCAGATTCCGAAATTTGACCTTATAATAGCTAATAATGTAGCAAATTAAACAACTACACAACAGAAATGAACTTTGAACAATGAGTTAGGCTGGACTAATTCATCACCAGGCTAGATTTAGCATGTCAATGACATCATTCAGTGATAAATTGCAGTAACATTGCTTTGGTTTCATTGCTTTGGCAGAGATTAATTGATGGTTCTCTGGAAATGAGATTTTGGTGGTATAATGGTGTAATTTGTTGCATAAATTGGCTCTAGCAAGGGTGATATTCGAATTTTGATGTTTTTATGCTATTGGAAAGGTTGAACAAGCTTAAATTGGTGTACTAAAGTATATATCACTGTTCATTTGGTCATATTTTAGCTTATATGCATATTTGGTCTTTAAACCATCACTTTTTGAGTTAAAATGGAAGTAGAGTGGTGATTTTGAATTGTAACCTATTTATAACTTATTTCAAAGTTTAAACACAATTAAAAAACTCAATTATTATATGTTGCAAATGTAGGGATTTGGAGGAAGACTCAGTGTTCAATTATTAGAAGTTGGTGCCAAATTTAGGAGGGGTTGCAATTTAGGAGAAGTTGAGCATCTGAAAAAGGTATGTAGTTAATGATATTTAATTGTATTTTTCAAAGTCTTGTTATTGCTGCCTTAGGTTCATTTTTTTTGCATGAACTATGTTTGTTTATTTGTATGAAAATGTTTTTTAATTTCTACTTCTGGGTTACTCTCTTGGGTTGCTTAGTTCCAATCCCTCTGTAATAGACACAATCACAATGCTCTAAACTTGATCTCACTCTCTCCCTCTCTCCCTCTCTGTCCAAAATCCAAGGACATTTAAAATAAGTGTTCTTGTTTGACAAAAAACACATAATACTAAAGTAGCCTAAGAAACTACAAAGACAATGTTCTAACAAGTTTAGAATAGTAAAAGCTAGCTAATAAAAAAATGACACTACCAAAAGTACCTAAAACTCAAAATATGACAACTTAGAAGTGCTAACAATGAAAACTGTTTTTAAATACTTATTGAATAACAATTCACCTAAACTGGAATGTAAGTATCTAGACAAGTTCTGAATTCTAAAATAGTAATGAAAACTTAACTAACTACTACAAATGACTAAGAAAACAAAATCTGCCTATGGACCTAAAAATTAGAACACTAAAACTAGTAAGAGTAAATCATAAAAAATTGCACCAAGTTTAAAATTAAGTTAAATTTCACTTTGGACATGTTTCAATTCATCATACAAGAATGTATAATGTTGTTATCCTAACAAGTTTAAAGTACCTTAAACACTTAGAACCTACAAAATATGTGGAAGTACTCTACAAAAGAGAACTTTAGTAATAATAAGTTCTCTCCCCCAAATTTAATACACAAGCCCTTAAGGCCATGGTCATGATCATGAGTGTCTTGCCTCAAAGTGCACAGGATCAAAGTGCATGGTCATGAGTGTCTTGCCTCAAAGTGCACAGGATCAACTCCAGCCCTCATCAGTCCAGCCCACACCAGTTCAGCCCACACCAGTCCAGCCATCTGTGGAGGAGCAAGATGATGAAGATCAATCTGAAGACTTTGTAGAATTTTAGTTTGATTTTGTTATTCATCATAGTTGTTAGAACATAGTACTGATTTTGCTACATTAGGATCACTGGTACATTTGGATGTTATTAGTACATTATGATTTGGTGACTATCTTTGCTTAGAAATGAACTATTTTGCTACATTATGATATTCTTAGAACATAATGTACATTAGGCTTTTTCATCAATGAATGGATGATTTTGGGATGCATAATACGCAGGTCTGTTTGTGGTTTGAAACTTTTATGCAGATTTGTCTGTGTTTGTGAACATTTTATGCAGGTATGTGTGGTTCGATAAGAAAGACAAATATCACCTATACTTTAGTGGATGAAACCGAAGGCTTTACCGAGGGCTATAGCCCTTCGGTAATTTCCGAAGGCTTTTGCCCTTCGGTAATTACTGGGGGCTTCTGCCCATCCGTAATTACCGAAGGGCAAAAGCCCTCGGTAATGGTTAGGGACAAAGGATTTTCCGACGACATTTTGACCGTCACCAGGCCGTCGGAAAAGCATGATTTCCGAGGGATTATGGCGTTTTTCAGAGATTCCGGCAGCCGATAATGCCCTCCATACTGTAGTTTGGTGTTTGGAAACCCATGTGATTTCTGATTTCTTTTCTTGACTTTTCTCAAACGTGATGCAATTGATATGTAAACTTTTAGGATCTAATCGATTACGATGTTCTAATTTCCGTGTAATGCTTTGGATGTCAATGTTATTCTGAATTGTTATTGCATTGCATGTACGCGACGTTAACGTTTTATATTCGAACTAGACTACGTCATTAACAAATTATAAGCATAAATTAAATTAGACACATTAAGTTTTTTTCTTTTACGTGTAAAATAAATAATATAGCAATATTGAAATAATAAATTTCATTGCATTGTAGAATCAATTTTAAAATATTTGTTTTCTATCAACAATGAAGAATATAAAAATTAAAAGAAGAATCACGGATACTCCAACCTTTATACACGCATTAAACAAAGTCAAATATAAACAAAGACAAAAACAGAAAAACAAACAGACTTGAAGATATCTTTTCATACAAAATCAATACACACCCTTCATACAAACACCTAAAAAACGAACAACATCCTAAATAAGTTATTGTGTTTTATAATAAATTTAATATCTTATATTAACATCAGAAAAATCTAATATCTAATATCATAACTTTGTCTATTAAAAAAATCTAAATGAATAAAAAGAAATTATTTAAAGAGACTAAAATTTATAACTTCTGATCCTTTGGCTAATTTAAAATCCAATATTTTAGATTAATATCTTGTTGATCCATCGTTTACCACAAGTATCATATTATTAAGTAGAAACTAGATTGAAAAAAAAGACAAATGATACAGAGGTCAAAATATAAAAAATAAGATAGAAGCCCATACTTAATTTATATATATAAACTAATAGGAAAAATAATTACCAATACCAGAAAATCTACCATTTCATTATTATATAAATACTTTAATGAACAATTTATCATAAAAGTATTCATAAGTTATACTTGTATTAAAGGATATTTCATGTTTTATCGCTATCTTATTCTCTTTTCAAGTTTTGAATTATTATTTCGTGAGATACTAGTTGAGGTTATCTTTATCCGATCCTTTCTTCAAATAGTTTATAATTTTATAATTAAGCTTTTCTTGGAATTGTGATGAGTATCATCAGTGACCTAAGAAATCTTTGACCAGGTAATTTTCAAGTTTAAAATAATATCAGTATTCTAAATAAGTACTTTTCTTATATATTAATTGGTTTTTCTAGTTTAAATTTGGTTTTTAGTTATAAAATTAATGTAATTTTATTTTGATTTATGAAAAATTGATATAATTTGATTTTTTTTTTGTTAAATTATAAAATGAATCAATTATTTTTTATCCTTTTCAAGAAATTTAATAAAAATTACTAAATTATATTAATTTCTCACAGAATTAAATTATATTAATTTTTACAAAGATGAAATTAAAACTAAAAAAATGTTGAAAGATCAATTTAATATTTTTGAACAAAAACAAGAATCAAATGAATAATTAAGTATTTTTTTTGAACTAAGTATACTTTTTATAGAAGTGGAAATATAAGTTTAAATTTCATTTTTGAAAAAAGGTAGGAAAAGTTAAATAATATAATATAAATTTATTATTTTTAAAATTTTATATTAAAAATAATATAATTTTTCATATGAGTTTCACTAATAAAGGTTCGTGGCATGTAATAGCTTTCAAGATGAACAAAAGAAAGTCTAATCTATGTTGATCTCTGAAACTATTTTACCTTTTTTTTTTCTAATACCATCTCCAGTTCTGTTTGAATTGGTTTTTGGTACAGCACGTGATGTCTGTTTATTCTGAGTTTTGTCCTGTTATTTTCATAATTGTTGTACTTTTTTTCTTTTTTTTATTTTAAATATCTTGCATATGATACGGAAAAAGATATACTTTTCAGTCTGTCCGAGTTATCGTTGTTTGTGTGGATTATCCCTATCTAACGTTACATAGAGAGTGATTCTCTTGGACTTTCCTTTAATCTTGATCTTTCTCCAAAATTACATATATAATTTTTAATTTTTTATTAACTTAAATTTTTTTTATATCTTTTTCTCTTTCTTTTTCAATTGTCACCATTTTATTTTTTAAATGGTTTTCAAAAGTTTAAGAATGTAACGCTGTTGGAAATCGATTAAGGTTTCAAATATAATTTTTTTTTTCAAGCTGATTAAGAATTTAACTATTTTTAAAATCTGATTTTAAATACATTTTTTTCTTAACAAATTTTTAAAAACTAGTAAATTGTTAAGCTGACGAACTTTTAATCAATTTTCAAAGTATATTTAAAAATAAAACGTTTAATAAATATATTTCAAAATATTTTTAAGAAAAAAATGTATTATCTAACATTCTAAAATATAGCATTACTATTATGTAATAGTTAACACATAGTTAATATGATAGTTCAGTCATAACTCTAATATAAGAATAAAACAGTTATCCATAAACAACTATAAATTTAAACTTTATATAAAAACACCTAAACAAAAGCTAGGTACAATGCTACTATAAATAAACCAAGCGGAATCATTTCTTCCGTCCAATGCTTGCTCCAAAGAAACTTCATCTCCCTCTGCTCACATCCATAGGATGATCGTTACAAGAGAAAGAACACAACAACATCCAACAACAGAACAAACAGAAGGGTAAACTAGATGAATAAGGAAAATTCATATTTATATAAACATATCAACTACTCGCATTCAAATTCAAAATAGTACAATAACACATCAATCATTCTATACATCTCATAACTTAAACAAGACTCATCCGGATATGATATGAATGTCGAACTATTGGTAGTATGTATTAAAAAGTGAGTTTTAAGTGCAGTCACATTCCTCAACTTTGGGACTTTCTCAAGAGCAAATTCAAGGTCTATTGGCACTTCTTCCTCAATCTAATCCCACAGTCACATATTCTACTAGTCTAGTGAGTTCTCATAATGTTTCCACTTCTTCTCAAGATCAAGGTAATATCTCTTCCCAATGGATTCTAGACACAGGTGCTACTGATCATATATCCAGTTCTCACCAATTGCAATTTCTCTACCCAATAAGAACTCTTCATTTGCTCATTTTTCTGGAACAGTTTCTCTTGGCCCACACCTTACCTTACATAATGTCTTGTTTGTTCCTAATTTTTCAGTCAATCTTATTTCGGTCACAAAGTTAACTAAATCTCTATCTTGAAAATTATCATTTCTGAATTTTCATGTGAAATACGTGAAAATTATCGTTTATATATTATAATTTGGCCTTATCTCTAGTCGATGTGGGACTTCCAACAGTATGTGCACTTGTATGATATAGTTGGCACTCCCTAAGAACATACAAGGTTAGTTCATTTCAGTTGCCTAAGGCTAAACTCAAAGCCTATAGACAAGAACATCCCGTTACTCTCACCACATGCATCATTCCTCTCTACTTGAGAATTAATGATCATTAGAGTGTCAGGCTAAACTACCATTTCAATCAATCATATACATTTCCAAATTTTCAATCACAGCACATAGATAAAACATTTCTCCCAACATAATCACTATTTAGAACAGAAGTTCTAACTTCCCTTACCTCTATAAAACCTGCATAGCTTTAGAAAACCCCGACAATTACTTCTATCGCAAGGAACCTTTAGAATGGCCTACAAATCACCAATTGGCGATTTGAGAGAAACATTAGAACCTAAATGGAGTCAAGAATTTAGGAAAGAACCAAATTGATTCATGCAACATAACCTCCTGCATGATCAAGAATCAAGAAAATACTACGAAAAAGGAAACGAAACTTCCTTGCTCAAATCAACAAACTGATAAGGGAGATAGGTAGACCTTGACGCCGTGATCGTGTAGGTACCTCCTGATCGTCAAACAAGTGATCAAGGAGTGAGAATTTGTAGAGGGAAGTGAGAGAAAACGAAGAGAACAAGAGAGATAAAGTGTTATTAAAGTAATGAGACGAGTTTAGAAAATTCTATTTATATTATAGTTATTTTATAATAAAATATTTAGTCTTATTATTTTAATACACCTACTAACTCTAATACTCTCATTTCTAGGTTCTTAATATTAAATTTAAAATAACAAAAGAATATTAAAATAACAAATAATAAATTTAAGAAATTCAAAATAAAACAAATAAAAAGCACAATTAACAAAATTTAATAAAATTTCAAATAAAAATAACAAAAATTAAATAACAACCAAATACAATTACAATATTTAAAAAAAATAAACTAAAATTAAATTAAACAGTTATAAACAAATAACAAAAATTCATATAATTTCAAAAAAAAAATTATGTTAATAACAATTATTAAATTTTACAAATTTATTAAAACAAAAAAAAAACATAAAATTAACAATTAAAATTAACTAACAAAAAACATACAATTTAAAATAACAATAAAAAAATTATACAACAATTTAAACAAAAGTTAACGTTTTGTCAGTATTAGTACATTTAATTTTTTTTATAGTTTTTAATTTTGATTTATTATTTATAATGTTAATTATAATTTATTTTGTTTTTATATAAATTTTTAATATTTAATAATTGTTATTAAAATAATTTGGTTTGTTTGTTATTTTTTTTTATAATTATATAATTTAATTTTAGTTGATTTTTTAAATATTGTAATTGTATTTGGTTTATATTTAATATTTGTTATTTTTTATTTAAAATTTTGTTAATTTTTTTTCTGTTTCGTCTGTTTCATTTTGAATTTTCAAAATTTATTATTTGTTATTTTAATTTTTGTTACTATTTTAAATTTTATATATTTTTTCATTAATATGAATAAAGATATTTCGAAATGTTTTAAAGATCGAAAAACAGTTAATCCTACTTTTGCTTGGTTTGCGTAGATGATTGAATAGTAAGTATGGGAACTGTAAGTGTACCACGAAAAAGGAAAAAACAATGTCACTGACTGGAAAAATCCTAAAGCTGGTGTAGTTCAAAATCCGATATATAAGGTTTGAGTTCCGATCCACAACTAATTTACTCCACACAATTATACAATAATTTACATTTAAAATAATATTCTATTTTACTCACATTTCATTTTGGTTTTGTTGGTCCATATTTGTACTAATATGTACCCCCACCATACACCAACCGTAGTCATCCACCACAAATTTCTGACCTTAAATTTGTGTTTTAAAAAGAAAGACGGCACCCCTAACGTTTTAGCAACGTAGCAAATTTCGACCCAATATTTAGTTTTTCTGGCTGGTAGCTAATGAAAACATCACAAATAAACATTTGAATTTTTTTGAATTTGATGAAAAAGAATTGAGATCTAAATATGTGAAATCTCTGGTATTAAAAAAAATTGAGATGAAAAAAAATATTAGAATTAAAATCTTAAGATTTTAAATTGAAATAATATAATGATTTTTTTATATTTATTTGTTAATTCATAATAAAACTTAATTTATACACGAAAAGAAAGAATGTTGAATTTTTAAACTAAATATATAATGTAACACCTTAATTTTTTATTTTTAATTTTTAATAGATAAACCTACCAATTAGGTTATTACATAATTAGTACTAAGCATAAAGAACTACCCATACATATAAAATGTATTTACAATCCTCCATAAAAATTTATGATAAATTATTCTAAATATATAAAATTTTAAAAAATAAAATAATTTAAACAATATAAAACTATATATCTACACAATAATTATTTTCTAAGTGACCATCAAGAGTTTCCTTATTCCACATCCTCCAACCTAGATATTTTCTATTCATGTATAACGTAAAACAAATAAATCACAACCTTAGAAAATAAGCTAACCTAATATAAATTTAGATCATACTACTATAAAACTAAACATCACTCCATAAGCAATATATATTTTTTTCGCATTACACATATCATATTCAAAGAAACACTAATTGTATAATAGAAATCACTCATGGTGCATGTATACCCAAACATATTGAGATCCCATGGCCCATTCACATACCAAAAACCACGTACACAAGACATGATTAATGTATTGACTACCACGCTAAGATCCTACACCTATCATTGCTCATTCACTCTTACTTCTTAAAAGCTATAATTATAACATGTTCAGGTCTCTTCCTGATCCATAGACCATGACTCGATAAATTCTTCATCTCAAGAACTCGACTTTCATCTATATGATTATAATTACTAGTATAGTAAGGATAATCTCATTTCAATCCCTATCATCAATAGACTACACACAAGCACAATCATGGTAGCATTCCTACTTTACGAATCACTACTTTCTCATTCCATTAAATTCATATTAATCATAACAAAATGTACCAAATTTAAATTAATTATACCATTTCAACTCAGTAAGTTCTTTCTCTCTCACTTTGCTAAAAACCTTATTGCTCAACAACATACAATTAAAAGTTCGACAAGCGAGACTCTCTTACACAAATGAGCCAAGCACACACCTTGCTCTTAGGTTTTCAACATTCTTAGACTCGTCCAACCAAGCCTTGGCTCGTTCAGCAAGTATACTCCCCACGACTACTTTTAACAAGCTCACCTGACGAGTCAAATTGTTAGAGCTCTCTGAATTACAAATTATGTATTATTGATTAACAAGCCATATGCTCGTCCAAGAAGTATATATAATTGTATAGGTCAGATCTGTTATAAGTATTTGCATGATCAAACTTGCTTAAGCTTTTACTCGTCTTTAATTGAAAACACGCATAACTTTACTTATAAAATAGCTTCAAACAAGTCCATTTCAGTCCATGATGAATCATTATTTTGTACTATTCACTTGGCTTTCCACACCGAATTGTATTAGTGAATTGTGTTTAATTC
>JAFNIE010000616.1:0-28412 GCA_027742785.1 Vigna reflexopilosa | reverse complement strand
TGCTCGGTCATGTACTGTCTCAGTAGTGCTCGGTCTTGTACTAAGTGTTCGGTCTCAGTAGTGCTTGGTCTTGTACTAAGCACTCGGTCTCAGTAGTACTCACTCTTGTACTGATATTCGGTTTTTCATAGTGTTCGACTTAAGTTAGTAATATTCGGCATAAACTAATAGAGTGCGGTCTAAGCTAATAGTGTTCATCCTATTTCAATAGTGTTCGGCCTAAGCCAATGTCGTTCGGTCTAAGCCAATAGTGTTAGTTCTAAATCATAAATGCTCGGTATAAATTCAAATGTTCGACACCTGCTTGAGTCTTACTCTCCAAATGATCGTTCGGTCTTGTTCATAGATTATGTTGATCTTTTCATTTGGTCTCCTACGTTCACAGAGTTCTCGATTGTATGAGTAAAGATATGATTGTTGAATGGAATTATATGTTATATAATGATGATAGTGTTTTAAGTAATGTGGAAGAGAATTCCAAGGAGGAATATCTCAGGAATGGTTATGGAATTGTAGAGTATGAATGTGGGTATTGCTAAGCTAGCGTTTATCCTGATATTCTGTGATTACTCATTGTCAAGTAGAGAGGAGTAACTCATGTGTGAGAATGGTAGGAGGTCCTAGTCCATAAGTGTAACTTTGGTGAGGTATAACGGACTAACCCTGGTGGCAGCTGTTGATGGCATCCCAGCTACTACACCATCCGGGTGCAAAAACGTCGTAGCTACATATTCATACAGTCCAGACAGTCAGAGTAAAAGTGGTCGGTTATAACATGCTTGTATGATTTCTATAGATTTACGATTGTGTTATATGTTTGTATGAATTGTATGTTTACATAGTAAATTAAATTACATTATCTTACCCTTATTTTTCTGTCTTGTCATGTTGTTCGTTCGGTCGTCTTCGTCCTTGCAATGATCACCCTATGGATGTGAGCAGAGTGTGCAGAAGGTATTCTGGAGCAGGCGTTGGCAGAAGAAGATGGTTTCCTTTAAGAGAAAGATCGTTCGGTCTTGTACTTGTTTTTTTTTTCAGTGTAGGACCGTTCGGTTGATACACTTCTTGTATGACCGATCGGTATGCTTTTATGATTTGTATTAGTGTAAGTTTCTATAAAATTTTAATTTATGGTTATTTTAGAATAACTGTAAGCTAGCTTTATTTTCTGTAACTGTCGTATTTTATTGTAAATGTAAGAACTCTTAAATATAGTTTATAGCTATATTTTTGGGATGTTACAATAACTTTGTAGTAAACATTATTATTTTTTATACAATTTTACTAAATTTATATCATCCATTTATATTCAGCAAAAATTTCAAACTCAATGGATTTTCAAATAGTTGTGATTATATTTAATTAAAATTATACATATTTTTATAAAATAAAGTAAGATTCTAAACATAAATCTTTGTTTCAAGGGTTAATTTTTCACTATAAAATATTTTATAATATTTTTTCGTAATTAAATATGTTTAACAATTAAAATAGAAAATATTATAATACAAAAATGCATTCCGAAAAAATGATAATACTCTTACTAAATATATAAATATATTTATTTTCTAATTAATCTCAATAAGAAATTTAAAATAAAATCAAAAAATAAATATTGGAAATAGATATATTTTTTATTTGCTATTAAAATAACTGGATCTCTACTTTTTTCTATTTATACATATTTATCTATTTATATAATTATATATATACACATAAAGGGATATACGTCAAACACGAGTATTGAAAAAATAAACAAGAAAGAGAAAAACAAAACTTTTATATCCAAAAATTTAATGAATAGAATTCTCTATGTTCCTACTGATTGATTTGGACTGGTTTGTTTGTCTAATGATGTTATTAAATTAATCCAGAATTTTTTAGCATTGACCCATTCTATTATTTTATTTTATAACTACCCGGAATTGCAGAATTAAGTCTTCAGGACTTTTTCTTTTTTTCAAAGGCATATATTATTATAAATTTTCATTTAAATTATGTTGATATTTTAATATTGACTTGGACTGGTTTATTTGTCTAATGATGTTATTTACCAAAATCATTGTCATCCTTGTTCATAATCTACCAATCTTTTGTCATCATACCAAAATTTATTAAAAATAATACAAAACATGAAGGATTTCTCTAAAACTTTAAAAATCACTCATTGATTTAAAACTCAACTCAAATTAAACAAGAATTAGAGTTTAACCAAAATCTTTAAAAATCATCTTTCCAAACATGTTTAAAAACATAAATACACTTCATAAACTCAATATAAATAAAAGTTTTCACCTTTATAATTGTTGAAAAATTATCAATAAATCTACATCAACTTACTCTAAAAGTATCTCTATATAAAACTAAATCAGAACAACATCTAACCGTATTCATTTTAAACAAAAATTTTCATATATATATATATATATGAAATCGTCAACCCTTCCCTAATTTAAAATACATTAAATCATCATACCACTAGTGCAGAAAGGGCTTTAGACGTCTGTTATTTTGGTCTTTTGACGTCCGACATGCACCCGACGCCTTTGTGGGTAACGTTAACCAGACGTCTGTTGTGCCAGGTCGGACGTCTATATAGACGTCTGTTATGGCAAAAAATAGACGTCGATATAGACGTCTGTTCCGACACAATAGACTTCTATATAAACGTCCGTTTGTGCCGGAACGGACGTCTATATGCTGAACGGGTTATTTAGGATTACGGGGTTTGGATGTCTGTTTGTGCACTGCCAAACGTCTGAAGAACAGATTCGAAATGAAAATGGAGGGAAATGGAGGAGTGCACCACCTAAAACGTAGGCCAAAAAACGCCGCCCAAGAACACGCAACAAACTGCACCAAAACGCACCGAAAACGATTTTTAATCGGTCCAAATGAAAGATATTTCATCACTGAACAATTTAATCGGAATAAAAGTAAGATTAAATGGTCCAAAACAGATAAAAACCAACCTGGAAATGCAAGGCGCAGAGGAAACTCTCACGGGTTCGCGTAAGTCCTCGCGGGTTCGCGTTTTGGTATACATGTCCTTCTTTTAAACGTCTTTTGAACGTCCGTTATGGAGGGGCCGGACGTCTACAATATTATAGACGTCCGGCCCCCTCTAGAACGGACGTTCAAGAGGCTGACAGGGTAATTGAATGCGTCAGCCTTTTGAACGTCCGTTCTGGAGCGGGCCGGACGTCTATAATATAGTAGACGTCCGGCCCCTCCATAACGGACGTTCAAAAGGCTGAAGCAATCAACTCTTCAACTCTACAATCAGCCTTTTGAACGTCCGTTACAGGAGGTCGGACGTCTATAATAATCTAGACGTCTGGTCCCCTCCAGAACGGACGTCTATTATTTTATTTTATAACTACCCGGAATTGCAGAATTAAGTCTTCAGGACTTTTTCTTTTTTTCAAAGGCATATATTATTATAAATTTTCATTTAAATTATGTTGATATTTTAAAATTAACGATGATAATACAAGACAAATTATGGAGGCCTAAGAGAAAAAGTGAACGGAGGATTGAATATTTTAGTTTTTTAGTTCGTTTAAGTCTATTATCACATAACATGCATTGATTTCAATTTTTAAAATCTAATAATACTATTACAATATTTATCGAGTATAATACGTGTTTCTTTTAAGCTTCTTTTAAGGATTGTTCATTTTTAATTCTTCTATATTCCATTCAAAATAGTTCGCTTATTATTAACAAATTTTATTTAAGTATTCTTTTTTTAATTTCATGTAACCAAAATAAAATATGACTTCATATATTTATCTTTTTCTTTTTAGAGTTGTGAAATTAAAGTTATTTATAAAAGATTAATTTTCAAAACTTATATTTTAGTTCAATTTATTTAAATATATTTTTTAATTTTATTTGAATTTTACTAAAAAAGTTATCTAAATTTATATTTTAAAGATTTTTAATAATTTTATTTCAAATTAAAAAAAATATATAAAAATATTTGCTAGTGTTCAATTCTATATATATATATATATATATATATATATATATATATATATATATATATTTTCATGAATACTAACTGGGTAATGGGATGGGTAACTAGGGATGGTATGGGAGAGGTAAAGACTATTTTATTATTTCATCTTCATCTCCAAAGTGAAAATTCATCCTCATACATAATGACTATAATTTTTTTTACTCATTTCTATCTCCAAGGGGTATATGTATACCATATCCATCCGTACACATATATATTTTTTACAATTTCAATATTAATTAATTAATTTTTATGAAAAAAATCACAAAAAAACATTATATTATCAAATATTAAATACAAAAAATATATTCAATATCAAATATGGTAGAATAAGTAATAACAAATATGTGAAATATAAAGTTTTTTATACCTAAAATTCAAGTATTACTAAAAAATATCAGTGCTTCTTAGAAGCCTTTACTTTGAAAGATTTAATATTAACTCTGATTGGTGATCTACCTTTATGGTTTCAAAGTCGTTTCAATTGGGTCATCATCTATTTGAGTATTAGAATTTTCTCTTAATGAATAATATTAACTCTTTTAATTCCTTCACAAGACGAGTTTCCTTAGTTATTAAAGAATTAGGAACTCTCTTAAAATTACTACAACTTAAATCAAATTATTGTAAGTTTTGCAAATTATTTACAATGTGAGTGTCAACCTCCAAAGAAGGTATATCAACTTAGGAATCAAACTCCATTGTCACACTACCATTAAAAACATCCTAATTATTAATAAAAAGAAGATTCATTCAAGGCATGAGTATTATGAGGCTAAACAATAAGAGATTGTGACTAAGAAATAGGCTCCACCAAATAGAGTTAACCAACGCAGGTTATACTAGTTCCTACCCTTCAGGTTCAACCTTAAGTTTCATTGGCGGTTGCACCACGAGTTTTACTACAGGTTAAAACGCAGGCTACATCGGTGGTTCCAGCATAAGCTCCACGACATGCTTTACCACAAACTCCACCACAACCTATGTTATAGGCTCCATCATGAGTTGCACCACCAAAGAAGGTTGAGTCAGGAACCGAATCTTGAGAAGCAAGAGTGTTACCCTTAGGATGATAATGTTGTTGTATTTTTGTACACCAACTTTTTCCTCTCTACTAGAATTAGCTTTGTCATCTTGTATAATTATATAAATCACGACCAATCATTTTATAATGTAAACAAAATAAAGACCGTTTCACATACTCTACATGAGGAATAAACACAAATTTTGGTCAGTAATTACTAATAGAAAAATATTAGTAAATATTTGTCGGCTATCCATTGATAATTATCGATAAATAATTTTTGTCAATAAAATCATCAATAAATAGTGTGATATGATTCTTCTTCTTTCTCTTCTTCTCTTACTCATCTTCCTCTAGTTTCATTGTCATTGTTGTTAGCTCCTTTTCTCCTTCCTACTTCTAATCCTTCTCATTTTTCTTCTTCTTCTTCTTCTTTCTTTCTCTCTTCCTTTTTCTCCTTTGTTCCCACCACCACCTCCACAAGTGTCGTCATTCTACACCACAGTTTCACCTTTGTCATTGCCATATTGTCACCACGTCGCCTCTTCTTCCCCTCCTCCTCCCTCTTCTTCTTTCTCTTTCACCTTTTTCTTCTCCTCTTCTTTTCTTCACACATCTCTAATTAATCTATTAACGTATTTCATTAGAATTAGGGAAATTTTACATTAAATTTAGTGACGAATTTATCGATAAATTTTTTTGTTGATAATCAAAAACTATTTTACTGATAAATTTTAAGAAATTAAATTACCAATGAATATTAGCATGATATTGTCAAAGCTCAAAGCAAGAAATGCAACGTTATTTTACTCACAGAATTTATAGACAAAAAAATTTATCGACAATAAGAATTATGGATTACCTACAATGTTTACTCATGAAATTTTCCAACAAATATTTAACAATGGATATTTTAATCGGTATTTCAATTTATAATTTATCAATAAGTTTTACTGACGAATTTATTTTCATCGTAAAATTTGTTAATGAATCAAATTTTATTGGTGAATTTTGTGTTATTTGTAAAATTTCCTTGGTAATTTAATAATTTGTTTTAAGTAATATAGTTGAAAATGTAAATAAATATCTACTTTAAAATATGAATGTGATAATCAAACTTGTACTTATTATATCTCATTATCATCCGTCGAACTTAGATTGAATATATTTAAATTATTTGAATAAATCAAAGGTCTTTTTTAGGACTATTGTATTGTATTAGGGTGGAGGATAGTAAAATACAAAAATATTTAGTATAGTAAGTTCTAGCAAGGAAAGATGTCATAACATGATTTTTATCTTCTTGTTTATGTATGTACATATATGATAATGTTAATTCTTATCATTATCTAAGCATTAATTTAGTAGCAAAATCAACACTTTTCTAGCTTGTAACTTGCTTAATCCCCTTTTTTATCTTAGTTTTATGAATAATTATGTTTTGGGCCACATTGATATAAATTCATCACTAATCCCCTTATTTTGTAGTTAAAAATTTTCTTGGAAGAATCTCCAACAATGTATAGAGTTGAACAAACCACAAGAAGCATGCAGATCTGCAGAAAAAGAGAAAAAGATGCAGTGCAGAAAAATTAGGCTGAGGGCCCCTGGTTAAGGGGGGCTGAGCGCCACCTGCACAAACTGCCAAAAGCTTATCTCTTGTGTGCTTGCACTGAGCGCCCCTTTGTAGAGGGCGTTGGGCGCCACTCCAAGGGTACTAAGCCCCATTTGCTTCGGAAATCTTGCGCTCGGGCGCCCTTCTAGGGTCACTGATCGCGACCTTCGTTGATGTGTCAATTTGAGTCTATTTAACCCTAAAACACCAAGGGGTTTGGGTCTTTGGTGGTTTGGAGACGTGACTTCACTGTTTGGAGCTCTTGGAGGCTGTATGAAGAATGTGGGAACATCTCATTCTCCTTCCTTGGGTCTCCTTCTTCTTCCATCTTCCATTATTGTAAGCTTGGATGCTCTCCATGGAAAGGGGTGCCAAACCCATCTTGTTGTGGTTAGGTGTAGCCTTTGAATCTTGTCTAATTATTGAATAATTTGAATATATATATATATATATATATATATATATATGCCTTTTCTCTCAATTTCTGGTATTCTTGTTTCTAATCTTAAAGTTTGCATGTAATAGGGACACTCATGACTTGATTTTGGGGTTTCATGGGTTATGGGGACGTAAGATTGAACCCAGAACTGAAACAAGAGTCCTTGTGGTTCATTGATTCTAGGGATGGAAGATGATTCACATGTTGTCTTAGGTCCTAATTCTTAATGCGATTTTTGACTGTTAATTAATCAAGGGATTGATAGTTAATAGGTGAAAGCTAGGCTCTTTCACCTAAGGGATTAGGGTTAGAGTAATTTTGTGGATTGACTTTAGTAATTTGATGGAAAGGACATGAAATTGTGTATGCACAAGAGTAAATTGGTGAAACCTAACCTTAGCAATGTCATTTCATATAATTTCTAGTCTATTCCATTCTTAATTGTCTTCAAGCACCAAAGTCCAAACTTGTATAATTGAAATTTTATCTTCTTTGCACTTGTTTTTCAATTAATGTGATGATCTTGAGTTTATATGAGTTGTTATAATAGTACAATTAACTAGTATTACACGAGTCTATTGGAAAACGATACTTGGTCTTACCATTTTATATTACTTGAACGATTTGATATCCTTGCCAATGAGTTAACAATATATAACGTTTTGTAGGGGTTGAAGAAATCCAATTGTCTTGTTTTTATATATTTGTTTGTTGAAAAAAAAATATGTAACAGAAAGTCATTGACTTGTTATGCTTACATAGTTTAATATATAAATTATACAGTGTGAAACATGAATTGACTTATGTAATACCAAGTCATTTGACTTGTTATGCTTACTTACTTTCATATATAAATTATATAGAGTGAAACATAATTTGAAGATTATAAACATAGATATATGTTTGTTAGTAATTTGGGTTACTTATTTATATATATATATATATATATATATAACAATTAGTAAATGGGTTAGGATCATTATATTTCATTATTCAACTTTATAAATTGATCTAATTAAGTAAATATGTTTAAGGGTATATATGTCATAAAAAATATATTGTGTTGAGACCATTAATAATTTTAATTTGTTGAAGGGGTCAAATTATAATTATTGAAACTAAAAAAAAAGTAACTGACAAAGATTAATCAAAGGGTCATGGTCTCCATCTATGAGCCCATTGTGTCATTCATATTTCTTTCTCTTTATCCTCAGAAGAGAAAATACAAAGGGAACCTAAGGTGCTCTAGAGAGGGAAGATCAAACACCAATTCAAGTTACGTATTGTTCTCAATGTCTAATCATTCAAATACCTTTCCTCTCTACTGTCCTAAAAGTATTAGAGCATGTTAGTGATTAATTGACACAAACCTAAAAATTTGATCTTTCCAATTTTATGGGTTTTTTTACCAAACTAGGCATATTTGCCTCTCTTATTACCAAACTAGGCAAATTCAAACCAAATTACCAAAATGGGGAAGTCGTGGGGGGCCCAAACGACTTCAAATGAAGAAGTCGTGCCCCCCCTGCACGACTTCACACTGTTCACATGAACAGTGTTGAAGTCGTGCACCCCAAAAACGACTTCTGATGACTGTAATCGATTACAACGTAATGGTAATCGATTACATAGTACTGAAATCGTGACAACCCTGCACGACTTCAAAATAGTATGAGAAAAACGCACTGGTAATCGATTACAAGTGTTCTGTAATCGATTACCAGGTTGTATTTGGTGCAAGATTCATTCTGGTAAGCGATTACAAGTTTCTTGTAATCGATTACCAGTGTGTTTGGTTGGTTTTTGAAACTTTATATTGTAATTGTGGTGCATATTGTGAAGTTTATTAAGTGTATTTATTGATATGAATTTGTGTAAGCACGCAATGTTGTTGATTACATTGTCATGTATTTTTTTGTATAGGAAGAGTATATATAATTTAATGTATAACTTATAAGAGAAAATCATAAGATGAATTGAGAAATGAAATTTGTAGTATTTTATTGAATTAAAAGTGCATTACATAAGGAACAAGCTAAAATGAAAACAAAAGGACAGTACAAATTGAAAGGCATCTAGGAAGATGGTCCACCATGTGGACCAAAATGACGACGCAGATACTGAATGTCGTGCTCCACATGCTCAACTCGAGCATCAATAGTATCGAAGCGGTCACCCATGTTCAGCTCCAATTGTTCAAATCTTGCATTCATGCTATTGAAGCTGTCCCCAACAAATGTTCGGAGATCGTTTATCCCTGTCATGACCTCATCAAATCTACTAGTTCGTTGAACTGGTGGTAGTTGTAGTTGAGGAGGTGGTTCATTTTGAGGTTGAGGTGGAGGAGGAGAATTTCTGTGCACCCATCTGTTGTCAGCATTTTTGGTCAATCCAAATGATTGTATGACTCCTCCTGCTATTGTCCAATGTCTAGAAGGTGGGACTGATATTTCATCCTCCAGTGGAACTTAAAAAAAAATTACAATTGAATTTAGGAAAAAAAAAACAAAAGGGAAGTTGTGGGGGGAGGTCACGACTTCAATAGGTGAAGTCGTGTACCCCCTACACGACTTCAACCATTAAAGTCGTGTAGGGGGTACACGACTTCACCTATTGAAGTCGTGACCTCCCCCCACAACTTCCCTTTTGTTTTTTTTTTATTTCATTTATTTTTTCAATAGTTACAAAATGGCAGAAAAGCTGTTCAGAGGACATGCAAAGCTAGTCACAGTGCTAGATTAGTGTTTAGTACATCATATTCAGACCCTAACCTTCTCATGTGATGATTTAAACTGTATAAGAACTTCATTTTGCCATCCAAAGCGCAGCTCGAAGACATTGAACTACTTCTCAAATCTTACAAAGTCTTCAAAGTGCACGTCCAACACCTCTCCTACTTCTTCAATCTTGCAAACTCTTCCCAACAAGTATTGAAATATGGCATCACGAAACTTACCAGGATCTTCATCATCGCAGTTCATCGATGAAGACCCTTTAATATTGGATAACGTTGATGACTTCAGCAGCGATGATGAATTAGACCTCATACTTGAAGATGTCAACAACGACGACGACCACATCACACAATCATCTACACATGTCGTTCCAGAGTTGAATCAAGGTATGCAGTTCCAGTCAAAGGAGGAAACTATTCTTGCAATCAAACATTATCACATAACCAACGGTTACAAATACACCGTTGTTGAGTCCAAACCCAACATTTATGTTATTCGTTGTGTGGAATATCACAATGGTTGTCAATGGCGTATGAGGGCAGCTTATAGCAAAGTCCGTAAATATTGGGAAATAAAAAATATAGACGGACAACACTCGTGTTTCTCAACAATACTATCTGAAGATCATGCAAATCTTGATAGTAGTCACATTGCCACGATCATATCAAACTCAATCCGGACAAATCCATCCATTCCAATCAAAAGTTTGATTGCAGATATTAAGGGTCGATTAGGATATTCTGTGTCATACAGAAAAGCTTGGATCGCTAAACATAAGGCTCTTGCTATGGAGTTTGGAGACTGGGAGGACTCGTATAACCACATGCCGAGGTGGTTGCATGCCGTGAAGGACTCAAACCCAGGTACAATTTTACAATGCACTGGTTCTCCGGTTCATATTGATGGACAAACCGACAATAATTGCTATATTATGGAAAGAGTTTTCTGGTCTTTCGGTCCTTGCATAGAAGGATTCAAATACTGTA
This sequence comes from Vigna reflexopilosa, assembly GCA_027742785.1. Taxonomy (NCBI): domain Eukaryota; kingdom Viridiplantae; phylum Streptophyta; class Magnoliopsida; order Fabales; family Fabaceae; genus Vigna; species Vigna reflexopilosa. The sequence continues at coordinate 17,589 of JAFNIE010000616.1, read as the reverse complement.
AACCCATTCTCCAAGTTGATGGTACATTTCTTACGGGTAAATATCATGGAACTTTGCTCACCGCCATAGGTCAAGATGGCAATAGAAATATTTTCCCATTGGCCTTTGCCATTGTAGAAGGTGAGACAAAGGAGGCTTTGATATGGTTCTTTCAACTACTTCGAGAACATGTTTGCCATCAACAAAATATTTGCATCATCACTGACAGAGGAAAGGGTATACTATCCGCCTTAAGATCAGAAGAAGTTGGTTGGGAACAAGATGGTTTGAACTCTGTCTATTGCATACGTCATCTGGCATCCAACTTCAACAACAAATTCAAAAATCACGACCTCAAAAAACAATTCATCAATTTAGGTACTACTACAAACATTCTTGAAACACTTTTACTATCAAACATTATGTTACAAATATTTAATTTATTTCTATATTACATCATTACAGCTTATGAGGTCAAGCAACCAACAGTCACGGCAAAACTTGCTGCATTGAGAAACCAATACCCACAACAAGTTCAATGGATAGATAAAATCCCATTACAAAAATGGTCTCAAGCTTTTGATGGAGGGAGAAGATATGGACATATGACCACTAATCTTGCTGAGTGCACAAACTCCATTTTCTCTTCTCGTATAACACAACTAATACCTAACATATGTAAAATGCAAAATCATTTTCTACAACCAACCAAAACCACACTGGTAATCGATTACACGTTAACTGTAATCGATTACCAGAGTGGTTCTTGGATCACAAACACACTGGTAATCGATTACAGAAGTGTCGTAATCGATTACCAGTCCCTTTCCTACAGGGGTTACCATTTCACCACTATGTAATCGATTACCACTACCTTGTAATCGATTACAGGACCCTGAAGTCGTTTTTTGGGTGCACGACTTCACACTATTCACATGAACAGTATGAAGTCGTGCAGGGGGGGCACGACTTCTTTATTTGAAGTCGTCTTCACCCCCACGACTTCACTTTGGGTCAAAATCTGCCTATTTTGGTAATATTTATGGCATTTTTGCCTAGTTTGGTGAAAAAACCAATTTTATGAGAAATTATGGTTATAAAGTCTGGGTATTTTCATTTAATTATTTATAGCCTGCATTAAATTCTTGGTCCATTAATGAATGTTATATTTCGATGTTTTGAATTATGATAACAAAATTCCCTGATTGATGTTCTCCCATGTTAGAAAACTGAATGAATTAGTATTAATTAAAAATCCCATTAAGATTCCTAAATAGAATATATAGGGTTTTTTTAATGGTTTAATACCTATTTTGGTCTCTCGGGTTCGTAAGGTGTGTTCAAAGTTGTCCTCTTTTCTCTCAAAAGTTCACTAACATCCTATATTTTGCAAAAATGGTTCATGTTAATCCTTTTTGCTTACGGTGTTAAAAAAGCTAACGACAGACTTGCTCACTGGCAAAAACTTGATGAGTTGGACAATTATGGTTGACATGACACTGAGGTCATTTGAGGTGTTATTTATGAGAATAAAAGTAAATGGCGTGGAAAATAAAAAACACAAGTTAAAATCAATTTAAGGATTAAAGACGAGAAATTATATTTAGGGTAAAATCAATTCTCGAATTGGGGCGATTTAGGGTTCAACAATCTGCTTTCAATTGGTGTTGAAATTTGGTTTGTGGTTTGTGGTTCATTATTCGTTCAACAGCATTGGTGAGGTAAGTTTTCTTAATCTGATTTTGTTGGTTGTGGTTTTGGGTAAGGGTTCGTGATTCGTTATTATTTGCTTGTTTTTGTGATATCCACTACCACAAAAACAGACCTGCATATAGTAGTGTCTTGAATCTCTGCAAAAGACAATTCATATTAATTAGTGTATATGAATTCAACATTTGGGAAAAAATCAAAATTTGTTAAAGTTATCAAAATTTGTTAAAGTTACCACTAATGAAGAAATCATGTTAAGAATGCAAAAGGGCATAAATACCTGGAACAGGGGCGGCGAAAAAGCTTGGTGCAATAAAGGGGAATGGCAGCGGAGAGGAATGACAGGCGTTTCAAACGATTTTGATCGGCTAAAACTGTTTTTTATCGTCAAAAATGGGAAATGACCGAACAATTTTGAGTTTAAACGGTGAAGAAACGAGGGAACTGAGATGGGTGGTCGGCGGGAGAAGAAAACTCGAAGTTGTTGAGCGTCAGCGCGAACAAGACGATACTGTTCCAAAGTTTTATTTTTTAACTCTGACTGGGGAATCTAGCGCGGTTCACTACTTAACCGCGGTATAAGATGACATTTTTGAAATTATTTTTAAACTATATGTCGCGGTTCGGCGGCAACCGCGGTATAAGATGGCATTTTTGGAATTATTTTTAAACTATATGCCGCGGTTCGGCGGCAACCGCGGTATAAGATGGCATTTTTGAAATTATTTTTAAACTATATGCCGCGGTTCGGCGGCAACCGCGGTATAAGATGACATTTTTGAAATTATTTTTAAACTATATGCTGCGGTTCGGAGGGCAACCGCGGTATATTCCTCTAAATATTTCAAATTCATTTTAAATTTATTTCAGGTAGGAGAATAGGTTGTGGTTACTCTCAGAACCGCGGCATATACCCGTGTAACTTCAGAAATTCTCTGACTCAGTCAGCCCCTGCAATAAATTGGCAGGGGTATATGCCGCGGTTTTCCAGAGAACCGCGGCATATAGGCTGTTATTTAATTTTTTTTCAGACGTGGCGTCAAAGGGGATGGTTGACTGGCGTATATTCCTTCGATTTATTTACAAAACTGCCACCGCGCACCATTATGCTGCGGTTTCTAGTGAACCGTGGCATAATGTGCGCTGTAAAAACCCAATTTTTTACTAGTGTTAATCTCACTTAGAATGAATATATTTAAATTGTATATTAAATGTATATTGTGAAACACAATTTGGGGTGTATGAGCATAACTATGAACTGTGTGTATTTATTATTATTTATATTATCTCTACTCACATATAATATACAGTTATAAAAAATAAACAATACCAACAAAGTGAAACAATGTAAGCTAATTAATTTTACAATGTTAGTATCCAGAATTTCTATCATCACACTAAAAAAATTCAAAATTTCCCATTATCAAAATTGGTGAAAAAACACTCAAAATCCGTAGTGTCATTTCTTTGATAATATTTTTTTGCATCATCAAAATGTTTGATAAATTCATTATTGAATCGTGTTTCACTCTCCTTACCATAAAAGAAAAATAAAATACAACTTATCTGTTTTGTATATATTATGATTTCTCTCAACTCAAATATCTTTAAAATAAAATTTTTTATCAGAAGATGAAAAATTTATTGGATGACTGTATAAATAAATAAAGTAAAAAAAAACAAATACAACTCTTAGTCTTTAATAAACTCCAAAACAAATAGTTACAGCGAATAAAATCTGTGTTACCTCTAAGTTAATCCTCCACGACATTTCAATCACTTTTCTCTAGTTTATCGATTAATTGTTTCAGATTGTTCATATACTCTTTCGTGCGATGATCCAATATCATTCCTCTTGAAAATCTGAGTTTTCCATACAGCTGTGTAGGCGTTTGATATAAGCAGACATGTTTTTCATCAGCATCATTGTGGTTTGAGTTTGAATTTTCAGACATCTGTGAAGTGATCATATGCATGATCCTGCCTGGTGGATAAAGACGTCGCCGAGCTAATGTTGTATCTTGACTAACACTATCTTCTTCATGATTCCCCGTTTGATACAACAATTGCTCTTCATCGTCATCTGAGTCATCCATATTGTCAGATCCTTCATTGCTAGAAATATATTCAGCATCGTCATTAATAGATTCTATCTGTAAGCGCTCTTCACTTGAAAGAGGTAAAAACCTTGACCCAGATGTTCCAGAAGGTTCACCCAAGTTATCTGACAATGTGTGAGTGTTCTCACTTTTGGACTTCGGTAACCATGAGTGTTTATGCTTCTTCACATGCTTCTTCACAGCCTTTATTAGGCAGAGAGAAGGATCAATATTGTATAAGAAAACTAGTAAGATCACTGAATCAATTAAGTGTAAACTCTTGCAAAACTAATGGAGACTTAATACCTATAGAACACACAGATTTCAGTTTTAAATGTATATTATAAAGAAGGGAGCTTGAAGCTACCTCGTAACAATAGTTTGCTTCATATTTTGTAACAGCTTTGGCAAAAGATAAGCGAGCTCTAATTCCGCTTATGTTTTTATTATCCTTAGTCCGATCCTGTAAATTATTCAATCGATACAAATCATAAAAGCTTACTTTTGCAAAGAATGAAACCATTTTTCTAAAGTATATAATGAGAAATCAACCTGTAACAAATAAATATTTGGCAAAAATATTGTACGTTGTTACCTCAGCAATGAAATCATGAACAGAAGAAGCTGACATTGTTGGCACGATGTCAGAACCATTTACAATGGAAGTGACAAAGGGTTTTCCGAACTCAGCCAATCCCAATGTCATACAGGCAGCTACAAAAATTACAATTTTGAAACTATTAACGTCTTGTTAATAAAAAACATTCATGTAATTATTTTAATTCTAATACAAAACCATATTGAATTATTTACTCAATGTGTTAATTAAAGAAGTGTGTATACCTGGGCCAAAGGTGACACAAGTTGTTGAAGAAAACTGTTGAGTTTCTCTAAGCTTATAAGTCAACAGTGCAGCAGTACCACCACCTAGGGAGTGTCCAACGATCTATATATAATACATGGAAATATTATTATTATTACTATGAAAAACATAGTAAGTAAAATGAAGAAATACCTTGATCTTGAAGTGGGGGTATTGATGAAGAGCTTTACGTAGTACAGGAATGCAACGTTCTCGAATCCAAGAAGCTGCAGCATCCATACCACGGTGTGCATGTCCTGAAACCGTGTTGTGATTGAAAGAGACAGGAGCACATAGTGCATCTGTTAGAGTGTCTTTTATGCTACGAGTGCCACGGATGAACACGAGCAAACATTTTGATTCTTTATCACGTATAATCGTGAAAGCAGGCTTCAGAATCTGAGATGCAAAATTCATTTTCAGTTCAAATGGCCAAACAAAATTTCAGAATCTATAACGAAAATGGGCAAATTGGATTCCCAAATATATTACGTAAATGGGTAAATTTTTAAAAAGTTAAGTAAATAAACAAGTCGAGTAGCTCCACATGGTATTAAATGAAAAAGTTGTATACCTCCGGCATTAATTTATATGCTCTAACAATGGGTAAAAGGTGAAGTTATATACCACATAACTTTTATGACTTCTAATCGATTATGACAAGCTATTATTGATTACTCGAGGTTGTAATTCATGTTACACGCCAATATAATCGATTACAATAATAATACAATCGATTACGTGAAGTAATAAATGGTAAACACACAAATGTAATCGATTGCAAGCCTTCGTAATCAATTACCATAAAGGAGTTTAGTTATAGAAGACTTGATGTAGTTGTTCATCATGTGATTTGTGGTTTATACTCATTATTAGTAGAATGTACTAGGTAGAATAAAAGGTAGAATAGAAGGCAAAAGTCTAATTTCTTAATATTAAAGAATTATGAATACAAAGATGTTAAAATTATTGACGAAATCGACATGTCTTCCTATGATGATCTTCTGTATCGTAGTAAGAACATTTTTTGGGCTTATTCGAGATTGATTGATTCATCTTGTTATGGATTCCAATAGTAGTTGGTATTTCTGATGTCTTACGTCGCATTTAAGGATATGGTATAGCATCGATATATTTCCTCAGTGGTATATGACAATATGCACAAATGGTAATAACATGATGATAAGGGAGGCGATTGCTATCAAAACGGGTTGGAACCCGTGAGTCAACCTGATCCACCACGAGTTTGGACCAGGTTAGGTTAGAAAAAAATTTGAAATTTCGATATAGGTCAATTTTGAACTCAACTCACTAAGGATCTCGGTTAGCTCACCACCCACCCAATTTTTTTAATTTATTAGTTAACACTCTTTTTTATTGAATTGTAGATCAGAATAAAGAAGAAGATCCTTCAAGAGGATAAAATATTGTAGATTTATCCATTCAAGACTCTAATCTTATAAATTGATAATTGACACAAAAATGATCAATGTTAGATACTTATTTGTTTTTCTTTTATTGCTTACTTTTGAATTGTATATGGAGTTTTAAATGATTTTGGATTGTATTGTATTTTTTATTTTGAATTGTCTATGTAGTTTAAAATCATTTGGAATAAAATTTATTTATATTTTAATTAGAAAAAAAATTGTTATTCATTTTAAAATTGAAAAAAGACTTGTAATTAAGTGAACCAGCAAGGCAATCAACCCATGATCGCTCAGCCTGGGTTCGCATTTTTTTAGCTTACTAATAATGAGTCAAGTTGGGTTGGCTCACTAAATGGCCAACCCATGGTGGCCTAATCCGGGTCGAGTTGATTAACATGTTTTGACAGCACTACTTGGAAGCGACCACAATGACACCACCAATCTTTTAACTTGACGTTAAATGAAATCGGATTAGGGCGATATTGGTGGGGGTTGACATTTCTTCGATGCCAAATTCAAAACTTTCTCGATCATAACGATGGACATGACAAAATGTCGATTATTGTTGATTTTTGTGAATAATGCCAGTCATTTATTTTGGATAATGGTGGCTTGCTTTAACATGGACTCTGTAAGACCCGAGAAAATGTAGAGTTTATAAATAAGACCTAAGTATGTTTTATTAAAATCTGCATGAGTTCACAAGGTGTTATGTAGCTTAATTGGTGTGCAAGTTTTGAGTAAAGCATAAAGTTCATGTTATTTATTTATTTCGTTAATATAAGTGTAAAATATGTTTTTGTATGGTTTCTAAATTTATGATGTCCTGCATTTTCAATGTGATGTGCTGACCTATTGGTAGATATGTGTATTTAAAATTGAATGGATATGTATTCAAATACTAAGGAGATATGTTTAAGAAGAAGGAAAAGGTAGAAAAAGATATACGTAACATTTGAGAAAAAAGAAAAATAGAACACTGTGAGACAGAGAGATTGAAGATTGGAATTCAAGCAATTGAAAAAACATACACTTGAAGAAAGAAGAGAGAGTGAAAAAGTGAAACACAGAAGAAGATCTCTCAATTTTCATTGTAATGTTTACTATTTTCTACAACGAGAAATAAAGAGCAAAGTAAAGCATCCCTCTAGTACTTCATTGTATTAAATGTTTACTTATGTAAGGTGAGAAAAACATAGATGAGAAAAACACCTGTGAGTGTTTAGACTGTATTGTACTGTAAACATATCTTCTCTATGAGAGTTATGGTTTGAACGACTTGTAAGAAATCTATGATTACAATTCTAGAGAGAATAAAACACTTACATCTTAACTTTGAAAGGTTACGGAATTCTAGACGAAGTTGTCTAATAACAGGAGTAGTGCGAATACTCAACTGATATAGGATTATTGAAGGTTATTTGTTGATCAGGGATATCATAAGTGATGAAGAATACTACACAACCAATAGTGGGTGAAACTCAACTAGGAAGCATCATGGATACCAGATTACTTAGGGATACCAAGAGTGGTGTGAATACTCAAGGAAATCTCGGCAAGGGTTGCTGAGTATGAGGAGTGGTGAGAATACTGAACTGATATAGGGTAACTACAGGTTATTCGCTGATCAGGGATACCAAGAATGGTGAATAATACTACGCAATTAGGAGTGAGTTAAACTTAAATGTACTTCAATGAATATCTAATGGAACCCTCTAAGTTAACTTAGAGGAGAATTAGACATAGCCTTAATAGGTGAACCAATGTAAAACATTTTGTGCATTTTAGTCTATTGATAAACAATGTAGTATAATTAGAGATTCCACACTCTCACTCTCGTCATACGCCTTGCTTTGTTTAAAAGTACTACCTACACGTATAAACGTTGGACATGCTGAGTTGGTCATGTAAACGATCATTCAGGATAACGTTTACCAACCAAGGCCTAACAACTCATAAAGTGTTACTTACATCATGATCAACTTGTAGATTGCGAAAAGTTGTGGAAACACTATTCACCCCCCTCCCCTTCTAGCGTTTCCTCGAAGCTTCAGACATGTTCAATCTCACAAAAGCATAGATTACCATAGATGTTGTAGTAATCCTTGATTAAGAGTTTTATTAAAATCTCGTATGAGATTGTGAACGGTTCAATCCTAGTGTCATAAATGTGTTAATTCATTAAACATAACTGAAGTCATTTGAGGGGTTAAACACTTCAAGCTTGAAGTCGGGGGGAGGGGGGCTAGACAACTTCAAGGTTGAAGTTGTTAACCCCCCAAATGACTTCAGTTAAGTGGCCTTTATCTTGTTCATGTTTCACGCCTTGGTTCCTCTAACTTATCGCATTTTGGTTCCTTGTACCACTAACCTTACACAAGCAACATAAGAATATTTAATTTTGATATGAATACTTTTAACTTCAAGGGAGATTAATTGGACTCATCTAATCAGACATCGCATGAAAAAGGCGTTATGGGACAATACACCTCTACCTTATCCCCAACTCATTAAAACATTTATGGAGCACTATAAAGTTCTCCTTAATGATGAGTCTTATGTACCAATTAAGAGGTCTTTCCTAATTTGAGTTGAAGTTATCTATTCCTTTGGTTTTGTTAAAAACATAGATGGACAATGGGTTCACAAAAGTGATGTTGCTCAGCCAGTTCGTAATGAACACATATCGTCTCCACCCCGACAAGATACTTCTTTTGTTATGCTGACATAAATTATGAAGGAGATTTGTGATCTTAAGACATGTTGGGAACAAATTTGATAACATTGATGCTCGAGTTGCTCACCTCGAAGAAGACATGGATTACCTACGTTGTTACTTTGGGTCATCTGGCTCTTCTTAAATATTTTTGTATTATGTCTTTATTTTTGGATTAACTTTTTGTATTGGCTTCTATTAATTAATAAATTACCTTCACGTTTATATATAGCTTCTATTTTTTTATGATTTTGTTCACAAAATTGGTGTTATTTTGTTATCTTTTGTTGGAAATCGAAGTGTGAGTCTAAGTCCCACATTGGGTAGAAATGAGAAAGTAAAACACCATATAAGGATGAAGACCCATTAATCCAATGCCTTAAAGTTTTTGGTAGAGAATAGTGTCAATCCCTTATGTAGTTAGGCTTAGGTCTCATTGGTGTTATGTCTTCCCAGTAAACCTCTTCTTAGATAAACCTAACAAGTGGTATCAAAGTTGATGGTTAGTTTTGGTGATCGGTTCGGACGAGTATGATATGGTCCTTGTATCAAAAGTTTTCCTAGTCCCTCGAGGGGGAGATATGCTGGAAATCTAAGTGTGAATTTAAGGTTCATATTGGGTAGAAATGAGAAAATGGAACACTATATAAGGGTGAAGACTCATTAACCTATTGTCTTAAAGTTCTGGGTTGAGAGTGGTGTCAATCCCTTATGTGGTTAGAGTCAGGTCTCATTGGTATTGTATCTCCCGAATGAACTCCCTTTCTTCATTGATGTTGTAATCGATTACATCATTATTGTAATTGATTACAATAACCTATAACACGAATTACAGCCTTAGATAATTTATTACAATAAAAATGTAATTACTTACATCTGCACCCCAGACAACATCACCATTATGTAATCGATTGTAGCTTGTCGTAATTAATTACATCGTAAAAATTGTATGAGAATGCACAATTTCATCTTTTACCAATTGTCAAAGCAAAAGTGTTGTTGAAGATACGCAACTTCTTCATTGAAGTGGTGTACACTACTTATCTATTTACATAATTTTTTTAAAATTTATCCATTGACGTAATATGGAAATCCAATTTGGTCATTTACAATAAAAACCCAAAATTTCATCAACAAATATTAGTAGTAATTATTAATGAACGTACCCTAGATGTTCTCTCCCTGCAGAGGACATCCTCCTTATCGAATCCTGCAGCAAATAGAAATGGTAGAACGCGTTTTCGGCTGCTGAAAAGCATGGCAAGTCTCAACAATCTCTTCAACTCATATAACTCCTTTACAATTTGACGGCCTTTCACTTCTGCACAATCACCTGTTTCTCGGCATTCATATCCAATTGTTTTCTTATCCTACACATACGTAAGCAAAAGCTCTTTCAACAAGAAGAAAGAAGCCAACTTAAATGGATAATAGGTAAGAGGTAGGAAAGCACCTTGTCCAACACAGCGTGAACGATGGCTCTGGGCAAGTCTAAGATGTAGCGTCTCTCAGTGTAATAGAACAACGCTATCGCTTCTGCTAATATGAAGATTACCTCCAGCAAATTTTTGGGCGATTGAAGAGGCCTTCGTTCAACCTTCCGCGCCATTATTTGCAAACAAGAAGGAAACTCAGCAAAAATGGAGCAAGAAGATTTAAACAAAATAGTAGAATATTTACTTGACTTTGTTGTGCGTCTGAAGTCGCAAGGAGAGTGATATATATGTGGTCCATGAACGAGGGGATGGAAAAGTATATTATGTTGAATAGTTCAGATTATGAATTACTCATTCTTGGGGACAGCATCTCCCTTCCAAATGCGTTGGAATGCAACCATGTCAAGTCAACTTTTGTCTTTAGCTCCCTAACATACGCTGTTTCTGTTTTTCTTTTTTCTTTTTCTGTCTCCATTAGGTTAATATAGAGAGGAATTAATTAAGTTGGGAGTAAATTTGTGTATTTTAAATTAAGTATTTATTAAAACAATTATTAGATATTTAAATTTTGTAACTTTTTTAATTCTTTCGTTCAATAAGTGATGTATTTATTGATTTTTCTAGTCATTTTTATTTTTTCTTTGTATTTAAGAGATGTGAAGTATTAGCATCATATAGTTAATAACAAATATTACTATTAACATATGATGACTAACTTTTATTATTTTATATTAATCATAATATCTCATTTTTATAAAAATTAATTATGTATTTGATTTTTAAACTATAACTATTAGTGCGACAAAGAATTTTGATATTATTAATTTTTATATTGTACTTGGGTTCTTGAATCGAAATATATTAAAAGAGGTTAAAGAAAAGGAGTCTTTTCGGCTTTGAACATAAACTTCATCATTAATTATCTCTAAAATTAAAACTCAAAATAATAAAAAAAAATATAAAAAAATAATAGGTTTTGGCTCTAAAAAAATAATTGAAGCTTATTCGATTACATATTTCGATTCTATAAAACAATTGAAGTCTATTGTAGTATTTTTTTTAAAAAAATATCACCAGGTGAACCAGAAACAAGTAACATAGGTTAAATTTGAGAATTAGTATTGAGATATAGATTTTCATCTTATGTTTTTATGATAATATACAAAAAGAAATAAATCAAACATATCATTATATTAATTTTAAGGTTGAAAAGAGGGGATACGGGATTATAGAATGAAAACTGAGTTCAACAACAACGGTTTGTTTAATTCACTATGAAAAAACACCCAATAATAAGAAATTGAAAACAGCAAACTTAGAAACATCGTAGTAGTGGCACAATGTTGTAGGAGGACATAACTTTTGTAAAAATTTAATTCTAAATAAAATAAAAAATTTCCTTTTCGGAGAAGTAAAATATATAGTTGTATAAATATTTTAAAAAATGTTACTGGTGTAAATTTTTTAAAATATTTTCATAACTATTATGTTTCGTTTCTTTAAATAATGAGTCTTATGCTGGTATAGACTTTAATTATTTTAGAATCGAAATATATAATTTTACAAATAATTTTAAAAATATCATCACTTTTTGAAATGTTTCATTTTTCTTGGAAGTGAAATTTGTTAGGTGATTTCAAACGTAATTATTACAATAGTGAACATGACTTTATTTTCATCATTATATCAAACTTTGATTTTATTAAGTCTTGTGCTTAAAAGAAGTATGAATGCAATTTCACAATTAAAATCAATTTCACAATTTAATTTTAATAAATATTTTCCCATTTATGCCATTTTTTATTTTATTATACATACCCATTTGAAAGTTAAAATTTATAATTTTTATTTAAACAATTAAGTTTAATATACTTATAACGATGATTTCTCTTTAATTTTTTTTATAATAAAAATTAGTGTTGACTATTTTTATATTATTTTGACTCAGATAAATTTTACATTTTTTATAAATTCTAATTGTGTTTTTATTATTGTTTTTACTACATATTCAACATTAATACTCACGTCTCTTTTAACATATTAAAATAGGAAAGTAGGATGAGGAAACAATAATAATAACGATTAATTATATATATTTTTAAATTATAACACAATTTTAGTTTTTGTTTTCATCCAAAATTTTAATTTTACTAGCTAGGTGTCTATATTTAAGAAAGATATGATGAAGTTCTTTTTGTCGAGTGGTGTTAAGTATGTTTTAGTGTGACAACTTAATTTATCATTTGTCATGTCAAAAAAAGTTAACACGTTGGTTTCATTCCATTAGTACAATTGGTATATATCATCCAATATCTAGCATAATATACTTCAAATTATCCCTTTACATAAAAAAAACATGATTTCTTCAAAAAAAATGAATATAAATCCTTAACATAAAAATAACCTTATTCCAAAATGATTAAATTTAAATGCTCCATATATACATAATATGACATCTTTCAAAATAGAGACCTATACCGACTATAACTATAAGTCCTTAATTTGGATAAATGAGATACTGATACTTTTAAAAAATATTTGTATGTTTTATACTTTATATATATTTATGAAGTCTCCTAACGCTGTACTTATTTTTCAGTTGATACATTTTAACAATGTATATCGGGTTTTAGTAGACAAAAATACACTTATATATCATGAATTCTAAATTTTAAGGTTAAGTGTATTTTAATATTTTTTATTCTCAAAACTAAAAAATAAAATAAAATTCCCAAACTCTTAGTCACTTCTCTCTTTCCTATCAAACCCATATATATATATATATATATATATATATATATATATATATATATTATTTTAAGTTAACATTTATTTCAATAGTTTATTCTTAATATCTGTGTTTTTTAAGAAATTGCATTATTTATGATTTTTTAATAAATTTTTTTTCTTTTATATAATTATCTTATATTAAAAATTTATTTTAAATAATTTATCCTGACATTATTATTTGTATTGTTAATTGTGATTAGTGTTTCATGTACACTGTCAAAACCATTAAAAATGCATCCAAAAATCCTCTGAACGGACGTCAGGTGTCAAACGGAGGTGATCCGGAAATCAGATAGTGTAATGCAGGTGTCAACAGATGAGTTACGTGCATTTTAAGCAAAACTGAGTTTTTAAAAAGTTTACGTCACACTCTCTCCATGCATCTTCTTCTCCAAAACTCTTATATTTCTCATTTCTCCTCCTTCTGACTAAAAGCTCTCCCTTCTCTCTACGAAATCTTACCTTTTCCCTTCTCCGATCACCGTTCAGGCACCGTAGAAGCACTCCCGACGTCAAGAGCTTCAGATTGAACCGAATGGTTTCGAGTTCTGAACTAGTAATTTCTTCTTGTCCTTAGATGTTCGTTCTCTGGTACATGCAAACCAATTAAGTTCTGGTTGCATGATGTCATCTTGTCTGAGCCATTGTTTGTTTTCTGTTGTTTGGTTTAGTTTGAAGAATATTTGACTGTGCGGGTAGAAGAAATTGTAGTCAGACGAGCCTTAATTATACCTTTAGGACGTTCGATCAGGCTCAGAGGTGAGGGAAGCTTATTTAATTTAATTTGGTATGTGTACCGTGATGCATGAACGTTCGTGATGGATGATTGGAAATGACATGTGATTGTGTTATTTTCTAATATATGAAATTTCTATGATATGGATTGTATGAAGTATGAAAAATTGATTATGATATGAATTGTATAAAGTTATGAAACTATGTGTTACGAAATGAGTTGAATATGAATGAATCTGGATATGAAATTTCCCTATGATGGTGTATGTTCGTCACTGAACGGTCCTTGATCGTTCGGTAATACTAGTAACCTTGGTTAAAATTGGATTCTTTCATTTGGAAAGAATCCTAGTTCAGAACGAGCGTCTTCGTGTGGTAATACTATGCTTGAGCGTTCGGCCAAGCGTAGTTGTATCTGAGTATTTTATGATAAACTTAAAATTGTAAATATATGTATTTGTATATTTTAGTTATTCTTAAACATTATTCCAATAGTATCTTATTATATTTACTAAGCTTTCTATTTATAAGATTAGTAGTGTTCGGTCTCATACCAAGCGCTCGTAATGAGTAGTGCTCGGTCTTATACCAAGCGCTCGTACTCGTTTCTTGTATGATCTATCTTGATGAAAATAGCGTTCGTCCAACTTCAATAAAATTTTCTCTCTACCGTGTTCGGTCATTGACTGGCATTCGGTTTCTAAATGTGAATCCTTCTAAGTATTTTCCTCTGAAGGTCTTAAAGTTATACATCCATTTGGGTCCGGCTTAGAACCTTAGTATTTGGCATGATTCTTTCGGTGTTCGATTAGAACTCTCAAGAGTCAGTACATTTAATTGGCTCACTTTGTAAGTAACTTTCGTTCTAGTCATTCTTGCGATATATAATTGTACTCGATTTCTTTCGTAACCCGACAGTAACCCTCTCGGTCTTATTCTATTCTTGAATTGGAGACATATCTGTCTCGCTCCAAGTGTTCATCCTCATTCTGAGTGAGGATTTAACGTTCGGTATCTGGTGTCTTTATAAATCTTTGAACAAAGAGGAAATTGAAATGATTGATAATGAAAGATGAAATTGAGATTTTGAATACTGAAAGATGAAACTAAGATGATTGATAATGAAAGATGAAACTAAGATGATTGATAATGAAAGATTAGGAAAATATGGTATGAATGAAATGTGTTGGATTATGAACGAGCGTTCCGGGGAGGAACGACTCATGAGTGAATATTGGACGTTGTAAAGTATGAATGTGGTTATGCTAAGCTGGCGGTTCATCCCGATGTTCCGTGAGTACTTGTCCTCACGTAAAGGAGGGTAGGTCATGTGTGGGAACGACAGGAGGTCCTAGTCCTTAAGGGTACTTTGGATAGATAGGACTAACCTCGGGTGGCAGCTGATGAGGATATTCCAATTACTACATCACCTGGGTGCACGAACGTTGTAGCTACACAGATTTCATACAGTCCGGACAGTTAGTCTAGTATTAAGCTTTATATGAAACATATGACGAAATGTATCTTGTGTGTATGATTTAGTGAAAATGTATGTTTATACATGAATTAAATTACATAAGCTTACCCTGTGTTCCTGTCTTGTCGTGTTTTGTACATTCGTCTTGTCATTGCAATGATCATCCGTGTGGATGTGAGCAGAAGGAGACGAACTATTGGAAGATGCGCTAGAAGAAGAGAACTTGATTGAGGTAGAAGTGAAGACCTAAGAGTAGGAAGTTCGGTCAGTAGTCTAGTTATTGTAAGGTGGTCGTTCGATCACCTTCCTTTTTTGTTATGTATGACCGTTCGGTATTTTATTTTGTAAACCGTTCAGTCAGGTTTGCTTATCCTATATAGTTTATGGTAATTCTTTTTGTAAGGTCATTCGGCCGAAAGAGTACGTTCGACTTTTAGTGTAAAGATTGATCTTAATTATTAATTAATTTGATTATTCTATTATATTGTTTTGGACTGTATTTTTGAGATGTTACATACACAATAAAATTAGGTATAGTTGGGTGGAAAACATTTAAATTATTATATATATATATATATATATATAAGTTTTTTTTATTTACTAGTATATAATTTTTTGTATATGTGCATCTTTAGAATATTTCATTATAACTTTGTAGTAATATAGTTGATAATTTATTTTTAGAGTGTTCTAAGTTTTTTTTCTTTAAAAACTATAATAAAAACTCGTTTATTTTATAATTGTCAAGACCCTTAAAGTGGGTTCCAGATGGGTGCATCGGATTGGACCGAGTAGATTTTGACGGTAGGATATAATTAAATTTTTTCAAAAACCTTAAGTCATTTTTTGTATGCACATTCTTCTCCAAAAGTTTCTGAGTTTCAGTTTTCTCCTCCTTCTCTCTACAAACTCTTACTTTTTTCTTCTTCTAATCATCATTCAGAAAGCACCTAAGTAGTCTTGGTGTCAGGATTTCTCTTTTAAACCAATCAAGTTACTGTTTTGGAATTGGTAAGGTAAATTTCTTTGTCCTTTGAAGTTATACATTTTTTGTTACATGCAAACACTGTTCAGCTTGCATGAATCCATCAACTACTCTTCTGAGTCTAATTCTTAGCTCTGGGTTGGATGGATGTTATTTTCTCAACCATCCAAAGATTTGTAGGCAGTGATTGTGCGTGTGGGATAGCCATTTTAGTGAGAGGTCTTCCTTTGGTTCGCCAAAGAGGTAAGGGAAGCTAGATAACTTAGTTTTGATGTATGAAAATGTTGTTTGATGATGTTTCATGTATGTAAAATTGAATGAATTGGTTTTCAGTGCTGTTGGTGTGAAATATTGATGTTGTGTTTATGATGATTGTGTATCTACATGATTATGGTTTAGTGGCCGAGTGAAATTAGAAGGAAGTGTTGTAATGGAAATTGGCTAAATGTGTTAGGTTTGAGTTTGGTCTGTATAGGAAATCTAATTCTCAATCATTGAGTTCATGATTCTGCATAATTGAATTTCAAATATGTGATGAAACTCTCTTAATGATGTTAGAAAGGTTTAATCAATCTTAATCAAGTGTAAATGAAGTATTTAATATATGTTTGGAGGATTAGAAGTTGGAAGATTGTAGTGAAATTGGTAAGGATCGGTGTTGATCATAATTCTACAATTATTCTACAGAATTATTTAATTCGCTGAGGGTCTTTAATTGACTGTTTGGCTTCTCTCTGGTACTCGATCTTAACTGAGTTCTACTTTTGTGGATTCTTAATTAATGACCGATCGGTCTTATGTTGATATTCAAGCGAATATAACAATCGGTCTAGACACAACCTTTGATTGTAAACAACATTAGATCTATCATAGGCATTAACTATTATTGACCGCTCGGTCATGTACTGTCTCAGTAGTGCTCGGTCATGTACTGTCTCAGTAGTGCTCGGTCTTGTACTAAGTGTTCGGTCTCAGTAGTGCTTGGTCTTGTACTAAGCGCTCGGTCTCAGTAGTACTCACTCTTGTACTGATATTCGGTTTTTCATAGTGTTCGACTTAAGTTAGTAATATTCGGCATAAACTAATAGAGTGCGGTCTAAGCTAATAGTGTTCATCCTATTTCAATAGTGTTCGGCCTAAGCCAATGTCGTTCGGTCTAAGCCAATAGTGTTAGTTCTAAATCATAAATGCTCGGTATAAATTCAAATGTTCGACACCTGCTTGAGTCTTACTCTCCAAATGATCGTTCGGTCTTGTTCATAGATTATGTTGATCTTTTCATTTGGTCTCCTACGTTCACAGAGTTCTCGATTGTATGAGTAAAGATATGATTGTTGAATGGAATTATATGTTATATAATGATGATAGTG
>JAFNIE010000615.1:0-28435 GCA_027742785.1 Vigna reflexopilosa | reverse complement strand
TTAACCTGATACGCTCCGTTCATGTGGCCGACCACCAACTTTGAGTCCATCCGACACTCTAAACGGGTGACCGTCAAATTCTTTGGCCAGGGATAAACCTGCAATCAAAGCTTCATACTCGGCCTGATTGTTGCTGGCGGCAAATTTGAATGTGATGGCTTGCTCTATGACTAGACCATCCGGTCCTTCTAGTACAATACCGGCTCCTCCCCCCTTTTGTCTGAGGATCCGTCCACGCTAAGGAGCCACTTTGGTGTCGAGTCATCAAGGGTGGGCATTAATTCAGCTGCAAAATCTGCCAAATGCTGACCCTTAACGGATCCTCGCGGTTCGTAACGGAGTCCAAACTCTGAAAGCTCCACTGACCAAGAAACCATCCGTCCTGCTAAGTCGGGTTTGCGGAGGATTTTGGCGATCGGGTGATCGGTGCGGACTACCACTTGATGGCTCTGAAAATACGGTCGGAGTCGACGCGAAGCCGTGAGCAGGGCCAGTGCGATTTTCTCAATCGAGAATATCTTTCTTCCGCCCCCTGCAGCGTACGGCTGATGAAGTATATTAACTTGAGGGAGGGGGCCTCTTGTATTAAGGCAGCGCTGACAGCCTGGTGGGATGCTGCAATATACAACTGTAAATCGGATCCAGCGTCCGGTCTAGCCATAATTGGAGGGCTGGTGAGAATGTGCTTGACCGTGCTGAATGCAGTTTCACAATCATTGTCCCAGTGTCGGGTGGTACCCTTCTTCATGTTCTTTAAGATAGGCTTGATGTGTTCGGCTAACTTCGGAATGAAACGAGACAGGGCTGTGAGTCTACCAACTAGACGTTGTACCTCCCTTAGGGTTTTTGGAGCTGCCATGTCGAGTACGGCTTTGCACTTGTCTGGGTTGGCTTCGATGCCTCGACGAGTAAGCATGAAACCCAAAAACTTACCCGCCGGGACTCCGAAGGTACATTTGGAAGGGTTAAGGCGCATGTTATACCTTCTGATTTGACTAAACACTTCCTTTAGATCCAGCAATGTTGCTCCATAGAATGGCTCCGAATAACCATGTCGTCGACATAGACATCCATGCATCGCCCTATCTGATGATGGAAAACTTTATCCATGAGGCGTTGATATGTAGCCCCAGCATTCTTCAAGCTGAACGGCATTACTTCATAACAGTAATTAGCGCGTTCGGTGATGAAGCTGTCTTGCTCTGATCAGGTGCGTACATGGGGATTTGGTTGTATCCCGAGTATGCGTCGAGGAAGCTGAGGATAAAATGGCCGGAAGCTCCATCTACCAATCGATCGATGCTAGGCAAGGGATATGAATCTTTAGGGCACGCTTTGTTGAGGTTAGTGAAATCGCACACATTCTCCACTGGCCGTTCGACTTCTTGACCATGACTACTTTCGACAACCACGTAGTGTAAGTTAACTCTCTAATGAACTGGGCGTCATCAACTTCTCGACCTCGACCTGAATGGCTTTGCGCTTCTCTTCTCCGAATCGTCGTTTCTTTTGCGCGATCGGACGTTGCCTCCCTGAAGATGGACAATTTATGTGCCATGACTCCGGGGTGGATTCCTGGCATATCGGCGGCCGTCCATGCAAAACAAGTCCGCGTTGTTTCGTAGCATACGTCCCAGATCCTGTTCGTCATTTAAAGCGAGGCCCCGCCAATGGTTGTGGTTTTGGACGTGTCCGCTGCCAACGAAAGGAGTTTGACATCGCCTTGCGGATGGAGACGTTCATCTATGTTGGTTCGGGGGTCCTAGTCGACCGCCGCTGTTTCAGCTCCTCTCGCCGTTCTAGTTGGTACGAAAGGGGTGACTTTAAGCCCGACAACATAACATTGTCGAGCCGTTCGCTGATCCGCCCTTACAGTGCAAATAGTGCCACGCTCTGTGGGAAACTTCATGGCCAGATGAGGGGTGGACACGATAGCTCCAAATGCATTCAGACAAGGTCGTCCTAACAAGGCGTTGTACGATGTATTGGCTTCGACCAACAGAAAACAGACTCTAAGTTCTGGTGCCTCCCGGCTTGTTTCTGAGCCGCGTTCGTAGGTTGAGATATCCCCGGGTATCAACTCTTTCCCCTGAAAAGCCTACAATGTGTTCGTTGAAAGGGGCGATGAGGTCTCGGATAGATCCATCTTTTTGAAGGTGGACCAATACAGGATGTTGACCGAACTCCCCTGATCGACGAGAACCTTGCAGACGTCGTACGAGCTATTTTGGCCGTGATGACCATGGGGTCATCGTGATCAGGGTCGGGCGCATGGAAATCTGCATTGGTGAACGTAATATCAGGGATAGACCGAGGTTGTCGATCTACCATGTGCACCGACTTTAACTGTCTCAGATGTCGTTTCCTGGCGGAGGATGACACTCCCCCGGCGAAACCACCCGATATGGTGTCGATTCAACCTCGGACTGAACGCTCTCTCTCCGTGCGCCGGGGTTGGCTGCGCGATCGCCTTCGGCGTCGGTCATCCCTAGGAGGCGATCGTTCGGGGCTTCGTCTGGAGGGATCCTTACGGTGAGGAGTTTCGGCTCTGGTGGAGGTTCTGTCCTTTATGTAGTTCTGAAGGTAGCCTGCTCGGATGAGTCGCTCCAGCTCCTCTTTCACCATGTTGCATTCTTCCGTGTCATGCCCATGGTTCATGTGGAACCGGCAGGCCTTGCCGCTGTCGGCGTTCTTTGGAGTAGCTTTTCGTCGCACAGTTAGGAGTTCGGCGTGCAAAGCCTCTTCGAGCACCTTTGCTCTCGGTGCGTTGAGGGCCGTGTAACGATCGTACTTAGACGTCCACCCGGACTCTTTTCGGGGCGTTCGGTCTGATTTATAGTCGTTGACCGATCGCTTTGTGGTTTTCTTTGTATCGTGATTTGGGTTATCTTGCTGCTGTTTCTTTCTAGAATTCCGAAGATCTTCAATTCGGATGAACTTTGCAATCGTGAATTGCAGCTCTTCCATAGATGTGGGCGGATCAGCATATAACTGTTCCGCAAAATACCCCGGCCTTAAGCACGAAGGTAAACTGCTGATGATGAAGGTGTGGTTGACATCTTTCACACGTCTGGCCGTCTCGTTGTACCGTTGCATGAAAGCCTTTAGGGTCTCATCCTTCTCTTGATTGGTATTTACAAGTTCCGCAGCAGTCATCTCCGGTCTTCTGTTGGTTGCGTATTGTTTTCGGAATAAAGTTTCGATTGTTGCGAAACAGTCTACTGAATTCCGTGGAAGGGTGTGAAATCATTCCAGGGCCTCATCTTTAAGGGATAAGGAGAAAGCTCTGCAAATGACGGGGTCATTGTCTGTATAGAACGCCAATGTGTCGACATCAACAGACGATTGGCGTTAAGAAGTGTTCGACATTCCTACGATCGTGACATTACGATCGTAAGACGGGTCGACAAACGGTCGTCCGGGCTACTCGTCGACCGTTGGTGAATTCAGGTATCCTACAGTACATGCCCCCGAGTCCGAGTAAACGAGCGTAGATTTTGCCTGTGAGTTTACTGAAGGACGTTGAGTGGTGATTTATTGGGGAATGATACGCACCGTTTTGGAGTTAGAATTTTTAGGGTTTTCCCGCTTTTTTGAGGAAGCGAAGAGACAAGAAATTAGAGCCGCTGGATTGGAATTGATCTGACGGCGCTTGATGCACTTGCGTTCTTGGCTTCTTTAATACAAAACGAAGATGAAAAGACGCGCTGTGCTTACCAGAACCTAAGAGTGTCATCTGCCTGCCGGTGAGAGTTGCCCCGCGTGCTGTGAAATCACTCAATCTTCTTGCCTTCATACGCAATATTCCAGGTAAACATTCAATCTTTTCTTCGTCCTAGTGTGGTTCGTTTTTTACCGATAATGGAAGAAAAGGGGTAGAGCGCCAGTATGGAACTACCGGGGCCGTCGTCAGCGGCGGAGTGTCCCGATGTCACCACTGTACCCTTTGGTGAGAACGCGTTTTGTTATGGAAATGTGGGGAGTGAAGGCCCAGAGGCGCGTGGAACATTGCCGGCCCGTGACGGCGATTACGACTGGGCGGCGTGTGAAGTTGACGGATTTAGTAGTTTGTTTAGGAGTAGGGCAATGTTAGCAGATTGGGTAGAAAATAGCTGTATTTTGAGAACCCTAGGTATAAATCGTGTGTGAAGTTGGTGGCTTGTAGGGAGGATGAGAGGGTGTTTCACGGGAGGGAGAATAGCTCCCACGAGTTCTTTTACTGTTATGCGTCGCCATTTTACGATTTGTATCTGAGAGTGCCCTTCACAACCTTCCAAATGAATGTGTTGAGGACCTTAAATGTCGCGCCCAGTCAATTGCATCCCAACGGTTGGGGGTACATGCAGGCGTTTGTTGTTCTGTGTCGGGCCTTGGCTATTAGGCCAACTGTGGCATTGTTTTTGTACTTCTTTAGGTGTCGACCGGTTGCGAAAAAGGGTTGGGTGTCGCTAATTTCTGAGCCGGGTAATGCTCTTCTAGAGCTGTACTTGCAATCGTATAGGGGCTTTAAAAATAAATTCTTCAAAGAAGAAGAGGTCAGAGCAATTACTGAGAGAGGCCGAAGTGCTGCTGAATGACGCCCGAGATGCCGGCATGACTTTGAGAAAGGAGCGCGATCAAATGTCGTGCGAGCTAGAACAGGCCAAGAAGGCATTGGCAGCGTTGACCCAGGAAAGGAATGGTTTACGGGGGAAACAATGGAAAACAAGGAGTTAATAGAAGAACTCAAGGAGGCGGTAGTGATTGAACATACCCGGGGCTTTCGGAAGGCTTTGAGGCAGGTCGGACACTTGCTGGAGGTGTCGACCGAAGGAGTAGAGTTTGACGTTCGGAAGGACGTATATGAGGGGCAACTGAAGCCTCTTAGTGAGATTCCTGAAGATGCCTTTATGGAAGCGGAAGAGGATGACGAGGTGGTCGCTGCCGATGAGCCTAATGAGGTGGTTGTCGTGGATGAACCGGCTGTGGAAACGGTCAGAGATGCTGCTGGCCAATCACCGAATATTGAAATAGATTAGGACTTGAGACATTTGTATTTTGTTGAACATGTGTTGATTTTCTGTGGGTGTCTAAACTTATATACATTGTTGGATGGATATCATGTTTTTGCGCTGTGAAATAAATGTTGACAAAGTTTTCTAACAATCGTACTGGTCGTAGGCGTTAGGTGTTCGACGGTGAACATTTTATTAAGGAATTGGTTATGTCGGACGTAGCTGGGCGCTCGATAGAGGGCTTGTCGTTCGTACTAGTGATCACATGGGTCGACTTCTTTGGGTGTTCAAGGGTGAACATCTACCAGAGGGATTAATATCCCGAACTTAACTAGGTGTTCAAGGAGAACATCTACCAGAGGGAGTGTATCTCGGACGGACTGGGTGTTCAAGGGAGAACATCGACCAGATGGAGTGTATATCCATTCGTGTGGACGTAGAGGTGCCTGTGACGATCGGCGAGGACCTTGGGACTTGACTTGCGAGAAATTATAAATGAAATGAAGTAATAATAACAGTGAAATATACTTGTTATTCAAAACTGAAATGAAAAATGTGTCAAGAATAAAAATGAATGCTAACTAAAATAATATTTGAGATGAGTAGCATTCCATGTGTTGGGGACGGATTGTCCGTTGAGGAATTGGAGGCGGTATGCCCCATTTGCCATGTCCTCGACGATGCAGAATGGGCCCTCCCAATTAGCTGCTAGCTTGCCGTGCGCTGGGTTCTTCCTGGCCTCTCCCCGCTTTCGCCACACCAGATCGCCGCTTTTAAATGCTCTGGGTTTGACCTTGGTGTCGTAACGGCGGGAAAGCATTCGCTTCTGAGCTTCTGCACGGACAGTGGCGACCTCTCGACGCTCAGGAAGGATGTCAAGATTCATCCGTAACTGTTCCTCGTTAAGCGTCATGTCAGTGATGTTGCGTCTTAATGAGGGCTCGCCGACCTCGACGGGGAGCATGGCATCAGTGCCATAAGTCAGGTTAAATGGTGTGTCCCCTGTGGATCCGTGTTGAGTGCACCTGTATGCCCATAAGACTTCGGGTAGTTCCTCCACCCACAAACCTTTGGCTTCGCCGAGTCGCTTCTTCAATTCAGTAAGTATGGCTTTGTTTGCGGCCTCAGCTTGTCCGTTCGTTTGCGGATGTTCGACAGAGGAGGTGACGTGTTTGATGCCCAAGTTGCTAAGGAATTCCTCCAATTTTCGCTCAATGAACTGGCGACCGTTTTCGGTAATGATTTTTTGTGGTAGACCGAATCGACAGATCAGGCGCCAGATGAACTTCTGCACTCGCTGAGCACTGATGACGGATAATGGTTCGGCTTCTATCCATTTGGTGAAATAGTCGACCGCCACTAGGAGGAATTTGTTCTGCGCTTTGGCGAGGGTAATGGTCCGACTATGTCGAGGCCCCATTGAGCGAACGGCCATGGAGAGACGATACAATGCAACTCTTCGGGAGGGGCGTGGATGTCGTGACCGTGGGCCTGACAGGAGATACACTTTTTGACGAACGTCTCACAATCTTGGTCGATCTGGGGCCAGTAATATCCTGCCCGAAGTATGCGTGCTCTGAGTGTGCGCTTACCCGAATGAAACCCGCATATCCCGGTGTGCAGCTCACGAATGACGTAGTCGGCTTCATCCTCTGATATACATTTTAATAGAGGAGTATTGTGGCCTCGGCGATATAGGTCGTCGCCTATGCACAAGAAACATGCAATGCGTTTTGAATCAGTCACAGTAATGTGTTCTCCCTGCTCCTGTTTCATCATTAGATCCTTAAGCGCCTGTCGCCAGTCTGTTGCGGGTGATGATACATCGGTGACGAAAGCTTCCACGACTGGATGGTCGAGTGTCATCTTAATGATTGAAGATAACTGTGCTCTTTCCTTAGAGTGAGTTAACTTAGACAAGAGATCTGCTCTTGCATTTTATTCCCTGGGTACATGGACGATGCTAACCTCGGCGAAGTTCTGAAGTAGGGTCTGAGCTTTGTGTTAGTAGCGCAGGCAATTGATTATCCTTAACCTGATACGCTCCGTTCATGTGGCCGACCACCAACTTTGAGTCCATCCGACACTCTAAACGGGTGACCGTAAATTCTTTGGCCAGGGATAAACCTGCAATCAAAGCTTCATACTCGGCCTGATTGTTGCTGGCGCCAAAATGTTTCAGTATGAATATTGAGACCGAGATACGAACCTAAAGAACTGCAACCGCTTCTTCCTGTGTTGTCGATACCGTGCTATCTCCCTTTCTGTGCCAAGCTCTCCGTGGAAGAATGGGCTGGGTACCTGCAAAGGCACTCCGACGCTCAAGTTAGAAAAGGATGTCTTGAACCTTTCCAATTCAAAGTGAAGAAGAAAATTAATCTTTTCTCTCTTAATTTCTCTTAAGGAAAAACGTACATTTTTTCCTCTGTGCTTTTCATATTTAAAACAGTAAAATAAACCGTTTACCTGAAAATCCGGTTAGTTACCGAAGTTGACTACTTGGAAGTTGTAACTTGTTAGATCGTGTTTGATACTGGGTCAGTTATTCCCGTGATTCGTGGCATTGACTGATATTTGTAACCGTTTACTCCTAACCGCTAAATTAGGAATTGCTCACTGATTGTCGAGCGCTTGGTGTATCGACACAGACTTGTGAGTGTTATGTGTCGCGACATCGTTGTTTGCTTGTCGATCACCAATGTGTCGACATCAACAGACGATTGGCGTTAAGAAGTGTTCGACATTCCTACGATCGTGACATTACGATCGTAAGACGGCTTGACAAACGGTCGTCCGGGCTACTCGTCGACCGTTGATGAGTTCATGTATCCTACGGTACAGTTGGTATCCGCGTTTTTATGGCGTGAACCAAAAATAAATCTGCAGTAGTTAGACGATCACGTAAACATCTTCAGGTAGTATTACCCAAGTAAGTACAAAAGCACACATTTTTTCTTCCATTTTGAAACCATCAAGTAGATACGACTTCTATACCTTTAGCCTTGTTGGACTTCTCAGATATTCCTTATAAATTTTCTTCTTGTTGGTCCATTGGTTGAGTTCAAAATTTCTTTCATGAGACATGAAGCCTTCTGCTTTGAGACCAGTAAAAGATAGTCATATTTCGTCATCAATTTTAATATCGACACCTTTCACCCGAAAGCATATAACACCATCGACAACCTTCGGATTGTGGTAGAAGACCTCTAGGATAGCAATCACCGGTCATTTCTACAAATTTTAGAAGACCAACATCTACAAGCCATTCTTGAAAGATAAACCCCTCCCTTTTGAATAATTCCACATCCAAGAACTTGTGAGGGACCACTTTAAAGAGTTTTCTATAACATCCAAATTTGTATCGTTCTTCGTCATCACTGATCCACCCATTTGGACTAGCATTTCATAGAAGGTGTGCAGCCTTCTTTCCACGTTGTGAAGATGAAGAAGCATCTAAGAACAGGATTTAGACATTTAAAGGAAGGGTTTAAGAATTTTGTTTTTGACAATGATACATGATAGATTTAATTAAACTATATGACGATTTATTTGCCTGCAGAAGTATTCATTTTTAAACCTTGAAGTTTATTAACTTTTAATTTCCCTGTTAAAAAAAACTACATAACTGTTAAAAAACTACATAACTGTTAAAAAACACAGGAATTAAATAAAAAAACAGAAAACAAGGAGAATGTTTTTGAAATTCATAACTGTTAACATTTTCCTCAGGATTTTACATGAACAAGAAACTACATTAACAAAAACACAGGAATTAAATAAATAAAAAAATAGAAAAACAATGGAGAATGTTTTTGAATTTCATAAGTGCTAACATTTTCCTCAGGATTTCCACCGTGCCTTCATCGTTAACAAAGAAATGTCTTCGCTTAGTAGCGAAACTAATGGCGATCCTAAGGAAAAAGTTAACATGAATTTGATTACGGAAGCTCTGTAATATAGGTTTTCAAAGGGTAGTTCCAAAGGATCCGAAACTGTATTTACAGAAAATGTTGGGAGCCACTAATGCGCCCAACTACTCCAGTGCCCATCAACTCAATCCTTACATTGTCAGAGAATAAAACGTCGTTGCTGAAATTATTTTATTGGGATATATAAGATTGAAAATTATATTATCAGAGTCTCGCATAATAAAACGTCGAACCCTTTAGAAATTTATCGTTGCTGAAATTATTTTATTGGGATATTTAATAAGATTGAAAAATTATATTGTTAGAGTTCCGCATAATAAAACGTCGAACCCTTTAGAAATTCGTCGCCCACCAAGTCAATCCTTATATTGTCAGAGTTCATCTTCAACCGCATAATAAAACGTTGAACCCTTTTGAAATTCGTCATTGCTGAAATTATTTTATTGGGATATATAAGATTGAAAATTTTAGTTGGGCCTGAAACTGATAAGATTTGATTCACAACTTTATAAATACTAGATTTGAAAACGCACTCAGTGTTTTCTAAACTGAAGAGTTACAAACCCTAGAAATGTGAAAGACGTTCCAGAATCTGATCAGAAATGGCTTCTTCATCATCATTAAGAAGAAAATGGAAGGTTGCTCGGATTGCAAGGAATGTTAGTCCTACAGGTTGGATTAGTGATGAAGACATTCGACAGAAGCTTTTTAGTCTAAGGAAGATTAAAACTGTGGTTTCTCATAGATATCTGAAACTTGTGAGCGTGTTCTACTCCAACTTAAAGATGAGTGATGAAACATTTTGTAACAAAGTCAAGGGGGTTGATATGAAGTTGATAAAAGAGGTTTGGATTGGGATTGTCGTTTATCAACCGATCAGGAAAGAAGGCTTTCTCTTTCAAATTTGGATTGGTCATCAAGGACTTATTGGATTCACCAAGATAAAAAAATTATGATCATCAGCAAGTCTATCCCATATCTGATTCTTGGAGTGCAAACAAAACAGATTCGACAAAAACTAAAGAAGATGAGTGGGCTAGATGGTTATGCGGTGAAAATAGATTGTATATCAAAATCCCTCAAAAAGATTCTTGGGGCTCAAGTAAATTGAAAGTTGACTGCAACAAAAGAATATGGATTTTCGTTCTTTGATTTTAATTTTGTAATCAATGACTTCTTAAGCCATCTTTTGTTTTGCTGGTTGTAATCATCTTTGTATGTCAGCATCGCTAAAAAGATTCTTGGGGCTCAAGTAAATTGAAAGTTGACACAGTCATTAACAAAAGACTCTAAGGATTGAAAAATCATCGACAAAATGCAAAGGAAGGTGATGTGAACAACCAGAAAGGCATCAACAATAATTCTACAACAGAAGAATATAGATTTTCGTTGTTTGATTTTAATTTTGTAATCAGTGGCTTCTTAAACCATCTTTTGTTTTGCTGGTTGTAATCATCTTTTAAATATTAATAAAATTCTCTTTGGGCAATAACATTAGTGAATGGTGATTGAATTGTTTAAATTGATTAAATCACTTGTATGATTGTAATTGAAATTTTTAATATTACAACATTACATTGAATATACCATTGCACTCTCTTTGTTTTTTTATTCCTTTAGAACACCAATAGTACGTCGATTAGTAAAGCTACTCGACGTAATATTAATAGAAAAGTTATGAAACAAAGAGGTTAACGTCATTCTTCAGACTTCGACGTACTATTGTCAGCCACATTACTCCCTTTTATTTCTTTTTCCTTTAAACCAACAATAAACGTCCAATTTCTTGGGCATCTGATGTATTATTCGTTAACCAAAACCCAAAGGTTGCTCCCTTTTTTATTTATCCTTTTTAAATTCAAATAGAACGTCCAACTTTATATGGGAAAACTCAGTTGGTTGGGCTTGATAAATGTTGTTAGAAACGAAGAGATCCACGTCCTATACTGACACAACTAGACATCCAGGTATATGGGGAAAGACTATTGGCAGGGCATAATAAATGCTACGTTAAAACGAAGAGATAAACGTCCAATATTGACACCACTCGACGTCCACGTTATTTGGGAAATACATAGGGACGTCATTTTTCCTTCAGTATTCGACGTAAAATTATTTGAAGGATTTCTAAAAGAAATCCATTATTACGTAGGTTATAAATGGAAACGAATAAAGGAAAAACATAATAACACTAAAATACGAAAAAAAATGAATATCAAACCACGAAAAGATCTGCAGGATTGTTAAAATGTAGAAGGATTTTTGTGAATGAGGGTTGTAGCCTTTTAAAAAGGTGCAAATCCAAATCTTTCAACTTTTCCTTTGTTAAAATGAAGAAGGATTTTTTGAATAGAGTCTGTTTTAAATTCATAAGTGTTAACATTTTCCTCTGGTTTGCTACTCTGCCTTCATCGTTAACAAAGAAATTTCTTCGTTTAGTAGAGGAATTAATAACAAACCAATGGAAAAAGTTGACATGAATTTGTTTATGGAAGTTCTGTAGTTTAGTGAAGGAGGAGTAGCGTTTTGAAAGGATGCAAAATCCAAATCTATCAACCTTTTCCTTTGGTTTTCTATACTCCTTCAAACTTTTTTGTGTCCTTGTAGGAGATAACAGAAAACACAAAGAAAAAAAATTAACAGATGGAGTTCAAAGCAGAAATTTTATAAATGGATGTCTACAGGTTATCTAAGTCTCCGGGACTGAGGTTATTGTTAACGTCGGATTCCTTGAGCAAATGATGTATTATTTGTTATCTGAAGGCATAGGTCGCTCTATTTTTTCTTTTTCCTTTTTATTCGTTGGTTTAAAAGAAAAACAAATTATTTCTGGAAAAAAAAACGTCGAATTGGTAAAAGAGTTCGACATTCTTTGGTTGCTTTAAAAGAAAAAAGATAAAAAGAAAAAAAAAGAGGGATTGAGGTTATTGTTAACGTTGTTTGTTCTGTTATGTGGCTTGATATGTGGCTTCCTCCGCTTAATAAAACGTCGAAACCATGAGTACAATGACGTTTTTTCATTTGGTTTAGAGGAAAAAATTAAAAACATAATTTCTGAAAAATACAACGTCGAACGCGAAGAAGAATTGGATGTTATATGGTTAGTTTAAAAGAAAAAATAATAAAAAAGGAACTAAATAACAAAACGTCTAAGCCAGTATAAAACTGGCATTTTGTGGGTTAATTTAAAGGAAAAATAAATAAATAACTACTAGTTGTAATATACAACGTCCTTATGTTGTTACGGTAGACATCATACTAATTAAATCAATATTTAGTATTTATTTATTTTGTATTGGACGTCGACTGCTTCCTTAATGACGTTATGTGATTACGAAATCACGTCCAACCCCAACTTGTTCGACAATCTATATTACTGCTGGAAGCAAACCACTATTTCGTTATTTTTTTATTTTAAATTGAACGTCAGATGTTTCTTAAGTTGACGTTATGTGATTCTAAGGTCATTGTTTTACGTCGATGTTGGCCTTATTCGACATTAATACATTTTAGATTACGTCGATATGTTTCTTGTTTGATGTTAATACTTTTTAGATGGCGCACTATTTTAGTAAATGATGTGGAGCGAATCAATTTATTTACGAAAATGTCACCGGTCATTTTTAACGTTGCATATTTAGTGCTACGACGTTGAACGCGTGACGTTATACGCTGTTTTTGCATTAGTGAATAAGGTTGAGATATGTACATTATATCTTTTCATAAACATAATGAATACTATTGTACAGGTGTAAGTCATATATCACCCTTTGAGGGTTTACATAGCGAGTGTAATGGTGGGAGTGTCATTATGAGACATGGACAAGTCTTTATGTAACACTCATTAAACAAGATACATGCACAAGGTCGTAACGTGCAATCACTTACTAGAACCTAAAATGAATATCGATATTACATGTTTTTATTTATTAAAACCTTATTATACACAATTAAGTCCTTACATTTTCTCGGATGGAAGTTTATAGGCATTATCAAAAGGTTCCTTATGCTAAAATATAATATTTTGTTTTGAAAAATGATATATTTTATTTTAATTTATAAATTATGTGAAGATTGTTCGAAATATTTAGTATAATTTAAAAAATAAATAAATTATCCTATTGTTACTCATAATTTAGTGGACTATTTATTTTATATGTAAATGTTATTTATTGGTGACCATGATTTTCCATGATACATACATTCATCCATGATTTTCCATGTTAGTAGGACATAATTAATTACTCATTAGTATGATACATACATCCATGATTTTCCATTTATGTTTCTGCTACCTTATTCTTGTGTATATCATCTTGTGTTTTGTGTGTTCATAGTTGAGGAATTAATATCACTTTTTTCTTGTGTATATCATCTTGTGTTTTGTGTGTTCATAGTTGAGGAATTAATATCACTTTTTCTAATATATGTATACCACTTTTCACTTTTCATGTATGACAATAATATATTAATTCCACTTTTCACTTTTTCTAATATATTAGACTATCTTGCTTAAGCTATTTCACTTTTCATGTATGACAATAATATATTAATTCCACCATTAATAATTATGCAAAAAAAAAGTTGTAGTGTGAGTTCAGATATTCATGTCAAATATGTTCTTAGAGAAGTGATAATTCTACCATGGTGTGAAGGGTGTAAAAGAAATTAATTCTTACATTATGATACGTTTTATCATTGAATTAAACGAAACTAATTCTGAAATCATATTCCATATGAGCCAACCTAGAGAAATTCAACATAAAGCAAAAACTCCAGGATATATATTGCCAAAGTTAAACTATGAACATGAGTATATTGTTGATAGGGGACCAATGTGAATGCTAAACCCAATCCCTTATAAGTTTAGTTTTTGATGATGACAACACATATATGTTTCCATGACAACAACAAAAATGTTTCTTTGTGTTTATGACATATATTTCCTAAAGTGTTTGGGTTACATACTTTCTATGGTTATACATGTGTTTAAATCTGTTGTATGCCTGCTCATGTTTTCAAATGTTAAAACCACTTGCACATAGAAAATATGTATGAAGTAATCAATTACAGTGGTTATGTAATCAATTAAGTTCATCAGATAGCTAATGCTTAAACTGTGGCAAAACTATAAGTTTTAACCGATTACATTATATGTAAAATCGATTAAAACTCGTGTCTTTACTAACACTTGTTTGCTATGTGCAGTGATGAGTTTTAAGAAGAAAAAGTTTTCAAAAATTGTCTAAGTGTATAACTTAACCGATTACACTGTTTACGTAATCAGTTAAGTCTGGTATACTTTGAAAATTGTTTTAATGATAAGTCCTAACTATATAATAAGGTCATTTTTTCAAATATCTTGACTTATCATTCATGTGCAATCGATTACATTATTTGCTTAATCAGTTAAATCTGTTGTAATGTAATCTTGGGGTAACTCAGTTAGAAGTTTAACCAATTACATTATTTTCGTAATTGATTAAAAGTGTCAAACATAAGAAAATCTATATATTGACGCGTAGTTGCTTGCATTAACAACTTTTGATCATTTTAAATTTTCATATAAGATATCTTTGAGTAGAAAAAGAGTTGTTGCAGGTGCACAGGTTCTCCAAGAATCAAGAACAAAAGATTTGCAGATTTTGAAGGATTCTTAAAGGATAGCATTGGACTTTTATTGGCTTATCACTACTGCACAATAAGGTCTTTTCTTTCCTGGTCAGAAATTTGTTTGCAATCAAGAGATTGTGGCTTCCCTGTGCGTGTTCCTAGGGAGAAGAATGTGTGGTTCTTGTGACTTTGAGAAGGGTCTTAAAGAGGTACTGTAGAGAAGAGGATTGTTCTTTCTGCAGGGTGTGTTTTTGCTATATTAGATTAGTGAGTTAGATCGGAGATTACATTTGAGAGGTGTTCTCTGTAAAGCCTTGTTGTAAAAATTCAAATCTTTATAGTGGAAGGTCTTTCAATTTAAGGTTGATTAGAAGAGACTAGATGTAGCATTGAGGCCGAACCAGGATAAAAGGACTGTGTTTGGTTTCTATCCTTTAACTCTTTACTGCATTATCCTAATTGTATTGTGTGATAAAGATAATTCTAAAGATTCCAAAAAGATAGCAAAATAAATAATTTTTATTGAAAACCAATTCACCCCCCTTCTTGGTGTTGAAAAACAAGGCATAATATTTCTTACAATTGGCACCAGAGCTAGTTTTTTGAAAATTGCTCAAAAAATAATCGACTACGTTTTCAGTGAAATCGATTAATTGATCCTGATGGCCTCAGTTTCTCAGACCTTTGGAGAAGGAGCTTCTACAAACAGACCCCCTCTGTTTGCAGGAGAAAACTATCCCTTTTGAAAAATTAGAATGAAAATTTTCTTAGAATCTTTTGATAAAGGTATTTGGGATGCTGTAATTAATGGACCTTTTGAGCCTACTAAAATTATTGATGGAAAAACTGTTTTGAAATTTTTTTTCGAATGGAACCAAGATGAAAATAAAAGAGCACAATATGATATTAAGGCTAGAAATATTATTTTCTCTACACTTACTATTGACGAGTTTTTCAGGGTATCAACGTGCAAGAGTGCAAAAGAAATGTGGGAGTTCTTGAGGTGACTCATGAAGGAACTGATGAGGTAAAGAGGGTTAGAAAGAATGCTCTCATTCAAGAGTATGAAATGTTTTAGATGAAGCCTAGAGAGAATATCTATGACGTGTAGAAGAGGTTCACACACATAGTTCTTATTACACTTGGAAAATCATTTGAGAAAGAGGAGATCAACATAAAGATCCTAAAGAGCTTGAACAGAAGCTGGCAACCTAAGGTGACAGTCATATCAGAATCAAGGGATCTGACTACTATGAATATGGCTACACTCTTTTGCAAACTCAAGGAGCATGAGTTAGAGCTTGGAAGACTAAGAGAGGAAGAGGAAACTGAACAAAAACACTCCATAGCTCTCAAGATATCCAACAAGAAAGCCTCAAAAAGTAATGATTATGATGTTGATTCTAATGTAGAAGTACCAGAAAAGGAAGTGCTTAACACGATGGTAAGGAAATTTACCAAGTTTATGAAATCTAGAAATGTTGCATCTGATTTGTAGTTAATTCAATAGGAGGCAAAAGGAAAGGAAAGGCTATTCTCACCTGTTATGAATGTGGAAAAGATGGTCATATCAAACCTGATTGTCCAACCTTAAAGTAGAAGCAAAGAAGTGAAGAAAGGTTTAATCAAGACAGGAGGAAGGGCAAGCAAAAGAAGGCTTATATGCATGGGAAGATTGTGATACAGGAGGATCTTCAGTGATGAAGATAGTCAAAGCCTGGAGGAGGAGACAAACTTGTGTCTCATGGCAAGATTTTCAGTTCAGAAAGCAGCAGCAGCAATTTTGGTGATAAGCCTATAGCGGACAAATACTATTAGTTGTTGGATGCTTTTCAGGAAATCCATGTAGAGGCAATGAAGCTTAAATATAAGGTTAATCGATTAAATAGTGAAACGAAGAATTATGAATACATAATCAATAACCTTGTTGAAGATAATGATAAACTGAAAACTGATCTTGATAATGCTTTACAATATGCTATGAATTCTAAATCTGAAACTAGAATTGTTGAGCAAGATTGCAAAGATTGTCCTGCTTATCTGGAAAAAATTAATTATCTAACAAGTACATTGGCAAAATTTACTCTTGGTAGATCTAACTTAGAAGTTGTTCTAGGATCTCAAAGAAGGGTAATAAATAAGCAAGGAATAGGTTACAGTATTAAGAGTGAAAGAATTAACTTAAAGAAATTTTCTGATTTGAGTAAAACCTTCAAATGTTACCTGCTTCTATTGCAATTTAATTGGTCACACTGTTAAATCCTGTTATTATAAGAAAGTTGGTGTTCCAAAGGAAAAGTTTAAATGAATTCCCAAAGAACCAACTACTGTGACTAACACAAAAGGCCCTAAGTATATTTGGGTACCTGCTTCCAAACCATTTGATGATTTTGCAGGAAAATAAATTGAGCTGGTAATAGACAAGGACTTAAGAAAGGATTACAAAGGGAAACATCATAAATCTCTTGAGTATCATAAGCGGTAATTATTGTTTAATTCTAAAATTCATGCATCATTCTTAATTTGTGATATGTATATTGATGTATGTGAGTGATATGTTCATGTTTGCATTGAAATTGGATGAAAATTGTTTTCACGTCTTTTAACCGATTGTATTAGTAATGTAATCGATTAAATTGTTCTCAATATATCTTTGTTTACAAAAGTCTGAGACTGGTTTAAGCTTAATTGATTCAATAACTAATAAATTGATTAAATTGTTGTATTGAGCTGTCTAGATTTTCAAACAATTTCAAATGGGCATTTTGCTAAACCTAGTAGATTTGTGTCTACATAAATAAGATTAGCAAATCTAGTAATGCAATCATTTTGTCTAAACCTGAAACTTTAAACCCTAAATTAGGAAAAAATACTCTGTAAAATCCTGCTCATAAATGGCTTCTTCTTCATCATCAAGATGCGGGAAGAAGGTTACCCAAGCTGCAAGGAATGCTAGTCCTAGTGGGTGGATTAGTGATGACTAAGTTCGAAACAGATTCTCGTGTTGGAGAAAACTCAAATCTGTGGTTCCTCATAAGTCATTGGATTTGCAACTATTCAGAAACGAAGGGTTTCTCTTCCAGGAATGGATTGCCACCAGGGACTTGCCAAATTTTTTCAAATGAAAGGTGACTGTTATCCTGACTTAGTAGAAGTTTTCTATACTAATCTAAAAGTTATCAATGGAGTTATACACTCTCGGGGTAAAGGGTGTTAATATCACAATTGATGATGATGTTTGGCTATTCTTTACTAGTCTTAACAAGTGGACAACCAAGAAGAAAATATATAAGGATTGTCTAAGATATTCAGGAAGGTATAAGATGAACAAGTTGTATCTGCATAATGGATTGAATAGGGAAGAAAAAAATGTGTGCATTTGTCCTTACTTGAGTGTTACTGCCAGGGAGATATATACGTGATTGAATGACAACTGAAGATGTGTTTCTGCTCAATGCCACAAAGACAAAGATACCAACCAACTGGGTTGCTATCATCAGGGATCATATGATTGAAGCTAGAATTAATCATGGTCACAATCTGCCTTATGTTTCATCATAGAGATCTATAAACAAAATACAAGAGACAATCATTGGCTTCCCGCACAATCAGGC
Organism: Vigna reflexopilosa; assembly: GCA_027742785.1. Taxonomy (NCBI): domain Eukaryota; kingdom Viridiplantae; phylum Streptophyta; class Magnoliopsida; order Fabales; family Fabaceae; genus Vigna; species Vigna reflexopilosa. The sequence continues at coordinate 10,285 of JAFNIE010000615.1, read as the reverse complement.
AACTGCAAAGGGAAATCTAGCAACAATGCATAGATCACAAATGAGCACTATAGGCAGTTAAATATAATATCTGGAAGCATTGATGTGGGGATTGGATGCTGGTTGCTAATATAATCACACTAAGTCATGTAAGTTACTGGGTCTGTTGGTGATCTTCTTGGATAGATCCTCACAATTATTCTCACTAGTGTTGTCTAATGCTAGACCAAGACATTGAGCAAGTGGTATTATCAAGTTTTGAAGCCAATATGGCTAAAGATTTCCACCAAGCAATGGTTATCCAGAGCACTCAGGGTAATATCAGTATTCAGTTAAATTGTAATGGTTTGTATACAGATTCATTGAAAATCAATCAACTTCATTTTGTAATTGATTACATGCAACAATATGCATTTTTAATTGTTGCTTTTTACTTGAAATAATTGATTAAGTAATCCATTAATGATTCTATCTTTCTGCAAGTGTTTTTTTGCTTTATGTTTTGGTGCATTGTCGAATGTACTGCAATTTTAATACAAGAAAATCAATGAATTTCTGTATTTTTCATATTTCTACACTTGATCTTTATTATGAATTAGATAGCTCTGGAATTAATCTGAGTCATGATTAATTTTTTAATTTATTCTGTATAACTGTACCTTCAACTTTTCTCTTTACTGCTTGCTCAGACTAGGGGAATAGTGATTTCTGGACAATTTGCATTCGGGGAACTTCTTGTGCATGGATTGTTGTTGGTGTTTTGAATGCTGTGTCACAATGGGTGTGGGGCCTTTCTTCCTGCACCTTCATTACTTTCTTCCTGCACCATCATAATTCTTTTCTCATTTTGCTCTTTACAGGCTTTACAATCGGAAAGTTAAATGCCTTCTAAATTGTAAAATTTGGAAGTTAAATGTCTTCTAAATTTGGAAGTTAAAAATAAGGCTTAATAGTTTATTTTATCCTCAGTTTTTGCTGAATTTTGTCAATTAGGTCTTTTCTTTTAAAAAATATGTCAAATTGGTTCTCATTTAGTAAATTTTGCGTCAACGTCGTTCCTTCCGTTAAATACGCACAAACGACATTAATTTTTTTTCTCCCTCTTCTACTCTTCTGCAACTTAGCAGACATTTTTCTTTTTTTGGTTAGTGCTATCTTTTCATAATAATAAAGTAAATCTAAAAATTATAAAATTAAGAGTTAATATGTTTTTAGTCCCTAAACTATCAAACGAATTGTTTTTAGTCCTTCTTTCAAACTGAGTTACATTTTGGTCCTTCTCTTTAAGAAAATCATAATTTTCGTCCTAAAAAACTAAGAGCGTTAAAAATAAGCTGAGGTGGCTAACGGTGGTATGTTACATCATTTTTTTCTGACAGTATTCAATCTTTCCCGGCTCTTCTCCTTCCTCTCCCTCCAACTCTATCATAGTCACTTTCGGCGTCACCTCTGACGCCACCTCAAACACCTCCACCGTGATCGCAAGCCGCTCCTTCCTTCCCACGGCTGTCCCTTGATGTCGGATCTTGAAGTCCTTCACCTCCACTACCGTGGGCAGGCATTTTAATCCCTTATTGGTTTGTAGTTACTAATACTGGGTCCTTTGACTCTGGAATTTTGTTTGAAGTGACTTGTATTTGTTTTAATGTGTGCACCCTCATAGAACCATTAATTGGTGGTTTTAATTTCAAAACTCCATGTTGAAGGTGGTCGGTGATCATTCATAAGCGTTGAGAATCCTTTTGGCGACTTGTACCTTTTTTATTTCTCTTCAAATGCCACCATAGTAATATGCTGGAAATTTTTTGAATATTATATGGTCTCCACATTTCCGTAGCTTATATTAAATTAAATTTCTGCTTGATATGCAGTAATCTTACAATGTACCTACATGATCTTTCTTTGAATTGTTCATCCATGGAAATTAGAGTATCTGGACCTTAAAATTAATATATGGAAATATGAGCATGCCCATTAAACAAATAGAGTGTGGATGGCTGAAATATTCAGTTAATTCATGGGAAAAGAAGTTTCAGGACATTGATATTTTATTTGTGTATTATCAGAATCCAGGATCTTGTTTGTACACTGAAACAATGTCTATGCTTTCTTGTGATGGTTTTCATCAGCACACAAGGAGATTGTACCCCTGTGCATAGTGTTAGCTGGGTAAGTCTTGCTCTAAATTATCTCTACATTATGTCAAAGAGTAAAGTACCTTTCTTTATCGTTTTTCTATGGAAAAGATAAAAATTTCTTCGAAACTAAAGTCAAGTTTGGCACTCTCTTCTGTAATGCTGAGCTAGTTGGCTAATTTTGTTGGTGTGGAAAAGTGTCTAATTTTCATGTTACTATACAAACTTTGTTTTTTTTTTGTTACATTTAAGGTATTGGGCTTCATAGCACTGAAAATTTTGGTTTGGAAGGAGGCAACTCTTGATTTAATGTCATTGACCAAGGAGGCAACTCATGTAACAGTTAGCAATTGTTGTTATATTTTCGAGTGTAACAGTTAATGCCACACACCAGATGAGTTATTACGACCACAATTGACAACCAAACAAATGAACCTTCGGTTCAACAGTTTGTAAAACGCAGTTAGCCCAATTACAAAGGTAGAATCTTTAGAGACTGATAAGACGGAAAATGAAGAAACGAAAAAAGAGAAGAAAAAACAGTGAAGTATCATCCATCTGCACTGGTTGATAAATTAATAATTACTATAAGTCGAAATTAAAGTACATCCTCCGTTCACTCAGAAGCTATAATCTGGTTTAAAGACCCTCTAAGACAATGTCTTCAGAGATGAACTATTATCCTTTGATCCACAAGTGCCTCGTTAAAATGGTGCCGGAGGTGGCACCGGAGGTGTTTGAGGTGGCACCGGAGGTGGCGTCGAAGGTGGCGTCGGAAGTGGCGTTAGAGGTGGATGTGATAGAGTCAGAGGGAGGTGGATGTGATAGAGTCAGAGGGAGAGGAAGAGAAAGGGAGGGAGAGGAGCTGGGAAAGATTGAACCGTGTCAAAAAAGAATGACGTGACATACCATTCTTAGCTATCTCAACTTATTTTTACCATCCTTAGTTTTAGAGGACGAAAAATTAAGATTTCTGAATAACTAAAATGTAGCTTAATTTGAAAGAGGGACTAAAAACAAATTCTCTTAATAATTTAGAGACTAAAAATACATTTAACGCTAAAATTAATATCATCATCACGTGCAACTGAAACATCATTCACCTGAAACATCATTTAAAATTCTGATTCGGTAAAAGTAGGTGTTTAAGATATCTATACAACTTATCATTGGTTAATAAAATGCTTTTTTTAATTATAACTTTTATCCTTTTTATCTGTTGCTTAATATTTTCATGTAAAAATAAAGAATATAATATTTTTTCATTTTGAAATATAAGGCATTGCTAACTACCTTTAACTATAATACTTTTTTTTTTCTAAATTTATCCTTAAATCATTAATGTACATGAAAAATTTAATGAAGTTTTAGATTTTAAAACTAAACTCTTTCATTCTTTATAAAGGAAAAAGGTGACCATGTATAGTATTTATTATATATCAACTAGAATAATTAAAAATATTTTGATAAAAATTAATTAATATAATAAACATTTAAAAAGAGTATTATGAAAAGAAAAATAAGTGTTTTAGAACAATCCTTATAATTAGAGTCAAAAGAGTACCTTTTATTGTAACAAAATAATTATAAAATTATATTTTAGTTTTAATGTTTGCATTATAATTAATATACATAAATTAATTTTAAACTATGCAAAAAAAAGTAAGATATAATTTTAAAAAGAGTAAATAATAGATAAAGCTACTCAGTCAAGTTTTCTAAAAATAAATTTGTTACCGGTTAAGTACGTGAATGACACTACTAATGACAAATAAAAACATTTCTTAATAAACTAACTGTAGAAAAACAATTGAGAGGGTAGCTGTTAATTTTTTATATTTTAAATTTATTATGAAATTTATTAAAGTGATAAATGTTTTTGTAAATTATTCATTTATTTGTTAACAATGTACATCACATTCATAAATGAAAATAAAAACAAGATTATGTTTAATAATGCAATTAAATATGAAAATAGAAATAATTCAATCCTGTAAGAATGATTAGAAATCAAAATTAAATTTGTGATATTATTTATTAAAATTAATAAACTTAAATATTTCTATATTTAAATAAATTAACTATTTTTTTACTTAAAAGACGCAGAAAGCATAATTTAGCTAAGTCATAAAATAAATTTCATTATGCAACCTATGAGTCATCTGGTGGTTGATTTCTTTTATTAAGGTTAATGAGATTTAGCCAAATAAATAGATATTTATTAACTCTTTTTGAGAGCCAATTTTTTTTTATCAAGTTAAAAATTAACTTCACAAAGTGATAAAACATATAGCATACGAACGCTTGTGACAAAAGTTTTTGATCAATTAACTTCAGTTTCTATTTTGAAAAGATAGTACGGTAAATAAAAGAAAAGTCAGTTGCGTTGCAGAAGAACAGAGGGAGAAAACAAAATTAACATCATTTGTACGTATTTAACGGAAAGGATGACGTTGACGCAAAGTTTACTAAGTGATAACCAATTTGATACACTTTTAAATAGAGGGATCTAATTGACAAAATTCAATAAAACTGGAGACAAAATAAGCTATTAATCCTAAAAATAACTTCTCATGCAATCTAAAATTAGTTAATTGTGATTTATATATATTTTGTTTAAAAAATTAGTACAATAGTTTAGTTATAGAAAAAATAATAATTTATATCCAATTAGTTATTTAAATAGTTTTTAATGTGTAAATTTTATGATATTATATTAACAAATAATATTTAATATTTGTTTAAAAGAAAAAGTAATTACAAACAGATTTTTCTGTAAATTTATTTGTATTATCTATATGTAATTACAAATCTGTATGTAATTTACATACGGATTTATCCATATGCAATTATATATAGATTTGACACATGAATTTTTTTTATGTAATTACATACGAAAAAAATTTGTATGTAACATTATCTACGACCATTTTATATATAAATTTTTGTCCGTATGTAATTCGTGTGTAACACTATTTTACATACGAATTTTTAAGTTTACATATGGATTTGATACTATGTAACTGCATTTTTTCTTGTAATGTACACATATACACAAATTACCCTGTGATAATCGATTATCACTTAAGATAATCGACTATCTCAATGGTTCTACACAATAAATCATCATAATTCATCACACAAGGGATAATTGATTATCATCCCAAATAATCGATTATTCTTGAGAATAATCACGTTCTTGGACCAAAAGCTAAGGTCCAACTCCTATGTATCAATCCCAAATCACGTGAAAACATGCTTAAGACATCATACATGCACTCCATCATCACATACTATTGTAAACACATTCAAAGACATACTTTACATTCTTTGATTCATCCAGTCCCATCACTACACATATTATATCTCCAACAAAACCCAAAAATACTGCACATGTTTATCATGCTTACATCATGGGTTTGCATGGTAAAACCCCAATACTAACCCAATAAAACCATGCATACATTTATAGGAAAAACCATTCACAATATGACATAAACTCTATCTCCATGCATACACAAATTCATTTCCAACAACAACCATAGATAATCATATCCTTAATTATGCAGACATGCAACAAAACTAAAATTAACCAATCAAGATAATCAAAATGACATGACATACAACAAACAAACATAGGTAAGTTTCCCCAAATCTTGGACAATATTAGGACTTTATCTACAATTCTAAAACACCATGAATCTTCCCTTTGCTCTAAGGGTTAATGTTGTTGATATTATGTGTTAAGTAAATTTAAAAAGAGAGAAAAAAAATTATTTTAAAGCATAAGAAATCAATTCACCTTGTCATTTTTATTTTTTTAAAACATTTCGTTAACGCTCTTACAAAAGTTGATAGGAAATCTTAATGGTGATGTACAAATAAAAGATACATTTATTTAATTATTATCAAATTTCTATATTAACTGTTTTCATTAATACATGGGTATATGTAATGTAATTAATACAAGTACAAAAGTTAATTTTATATTATGAATATAATAAATATAAACAATTATCTCTAAATAAGGTGATATTAGACATTTACATTAACTTTGACATTTTAATTATAATGACTATTTAAAGTCCATCAATAATTTGTCATCATATAAAATTTATTAGAAAAATAAAATAAAAATACAAAGTATGAAAAATCATACCAAATCCATGAAAATTACATTTCACCAAACATAGACAAATTATGTCTATTATAAAAAAAGAACTAAATAAATATATGGAGATAAAATATTAAGTAAATAGCTATTTCAGTATAATAAATATTTATATATTTTACTTTTAGAATAATAAGAAAAAATTTATAGTCTTAATATAAAAATTTTGATTCTGTAAATTGTGTATAAACTCTGTAACATCTCAAAATATAGTAATTACCATAATCAGAATTAATTACATTAAGCAAATAAACAGTGCAGTCTTACAAAAACCGAACGAGCGTTAAAAGCCGAACGGCCAAACGATACAGAAATAACGAACGCTAAAACATACAAGAGTTCAAGGACGAACGGCTTTACAAAACTATAACCGAACGTCCACAAAAATAAACTTAACAAAACTAAAACACACGAGCGAGCGCTCTAAGGCTCGGCTTTAACTTCGACATCCACCAGATTCGCGTCCTCCAAATTTTCTTCTTCTAGCACTTCTTCAAGGGATGCTCCACCATCTGCTCACATCCACGCGGATGATCATTGCAATGACAGGACGAACGTACATAACAAGATGACAACACAAAGAAGAACGAAAGGATAAGCTTAAGTAATTTAAATTCATACTTTAACATTTCTATTCAAACAAACACATAACTTCAATACATATAACCTCATCCAAAACATAAATATATAAATACTAGACCGACCGTCCGGACTGTATGAATCTGTGTAGTTACAAGCGTCCTTGCACCCGAGTGGTGTAGTAACTGGGATACACCAAACAGTTGCCACTCGAGGTCAGTCCGTTCTTACATCGCCCATGTTAACTTATGGACTAAGGACCTCCTGCCGTTCCCACACATGACATACTTCTTCTACATGAAGATAGTATTCACGGAACATCAGGATGGACAACGAGGCTTAACTTATCCACAGTCATACTTTACCAAAATTAATATTCAATATACAACAGAGTCGTTCCTCCATGGAACGCTCGTTCAAATACCAAAATCATAATTTCACTTCTTATAGTGTTCGCACACCTTAATACTTCCTTTTATTCACATTTTCATTCTATGTTCCACTTCCATAAAAAGACGAGCGTTCAATCCTCTACACAACGAGGACGAACGTCAAGAGTGAGACCGTGGGGTTTCTTTTTACAATAATAAGGTTGACGCTTTGAACATGACGAACGTTACTTTTGCTAGAATCAGTTGAATGAACCGACTCATAGCGATATAATATAAGTGTTTCAGGATAATTTAAATTTAAAGACTTTGATCTAAATTCAAAAGGATAAGGATATAACCAGATGATTTATTTAGTACTCTGAGGGCAATTGTTCAACGGGATCGACCTCCAGTCAATGACTGCAAGCGAATAATCATTTACTAAAAATCTGAGACGAACGCTATTTACGTACGTTCTGGAATCAAGGATATTGACGAGCGTTCGGTATAAGACCGTACACTTCTTAGGACGAACGCTAAGTATAAGACCGAGCGCTATTAGGACGAACGCTCAGTATAAGACTGAACGCTACTTTAAGACGAACGCTCGGCATAAACCGAGCGCTTATTAAGACGAACGCTAGGTGTAAGACCGAGCGTTACTTAAGACGAACGCTTGGTATAAACCGAGCGCTATTGGGACGAACGCTCAAATAGCATTTCAAATGGGGACGCTCGTTCTAAGACAGAATCCTTTCCAAATGAAAGAATTTCACTCTAAATCATTTTCAGAGAAACCGAACGGTATATGACCGTACGATAATGAACGTATTTTATCATATGACAGGATCATTATATTTCATATTTTCATCTTCATCTAAGCTTAACATTTCTCATACGATTCATAATCTTATAACTTCCGTTTCATCATTTAATTCCCATACTATATGGATTTCACATTAAATCATACTATACAAAAATTGTTCAGTATTCAATTCATGCATATCAGCCAGCGCACACCATATTCATTCATGCATAACAGCGATCGTTCAAGCATACTCAAACACAGCATACATCTCATACATTCTATTTCTATCATGCTCGCACACAATCATATACGTATGGATCAAATCATTAAGCTTCCCTTACCTGGTTAGCAGTGTACTCCCAAATGCAAGATTTTGGTTCGACCTCTAACAGCGTTCTACACCCAGGTTCACTCAACAACTTCCACTTAGTCTAAAACACCGAAAATCAGAATAACTCAGACCTATAACCCATGCATGCAACCAAAACTAGGGTTCGCATGAAACCAGAAAAGATAAACGGTTGACGACGAGAACTTACAAGTTCCGATCCAAAATCTGTTCGGTCCAAAAGGAAGATCACAGCTGGACGAACGTTCCTACGGTTCTGAAACGTGATCGGAGAAGGAAACGGTGAGTTACAGAAGAGAGAAGTTTGGGAGGTTCTAGAGAGAAGTTGGAGAAGATGAAGAGTTGAGGTGCTGAGGAAGAAGATGAGTGGTACAGGTGAGAGGAAGGGTTTTTCGAAACTCATTTTGTTCAATCCACGTTCGTGCGGACGAACGTCTCCCGATCCGACACCTGCACACTCACTCTGACTTCAGAACCTTCCAACGTGACAAGTGGCGCTCGTGCATGCAACGGTTAGTGCGTTTTTAATGCACTGAACGTGTGACGAGACGCATTTAATGAAGCTGCCAGGTGACTCAGCAGTGTAATCAATTACAGATTTGACATTTAATTATGTTTAAATTTTCGAGATCTCACATTCCACCTATCTACAAAAATTTTCGACCTCGAAAATTAAAGACTCACCCGAAAATAGATTAGGGTACAAGTCCTTCATGGCACTCTCCACTTCCCACGTTGAATCACCAGTCTTAGCGTCCCACACCATCTTTACCAAACGAACTTCCTTGCCTTTGTAGTACTTGGTGCGACTATCTTCTATACGGACTGGATGTAGTTCCAACGTTCGGTCTGGACGAAGCTGAATGTCTTCCAACTCCAGTACATGTGATGGATTCGCTATATACTTCCGAAGTTGAGAGACGTGGAAAACGGGGTAAAGGTTGGATAGCTGGGGTGGCAATGCTAGCTCGTACGCTACTGGTCCGATCTTCCTCAGGATCTGGTACGGCTCAATGAATTTGGGAGACAACTTCTTTGGACGAACGGCTCGTCCTACACCAGTAACTGGATTGAGTCGAAGGAACACATGGTCTCCTACAGCGAACTCCAACGGTCTTCTCCTCTTATCAGCGTACGACTTCTGCCTGCTCAAAGACGTCTTCAACCTCTCCTGGATTTGCTTGACTTTCTCGGTCGTTTGCTGGATAAGCTCAGGTCCAGTCAGCACCTGCTCTCCTTCCTTGAACCAACAAAGTGGCGTTCGACATTTCCTCCCATAGAGTGCTTCAAACGGTGCCATTCCAATGCTCGCCTGGAAACTGTTGTTATACGTGAACTCCACTAACGGCATGATCTCATCCCATGCGCCTAAGTGATCTAGGACGCACGTCCTCAGTAAATCTTCTAACGTCTGGATGGTCCGTTCAGACTGGCCGTCCGTCTGAGGGTGATATGCCGAACTCATTTGCAACTTACTACCGAGCTCGCTTTGAAGTGACTGCCAAAACCGTGAAGTGAACCTTGTGTCTCGATCGGAAATGATGCTCGACGGCACTCCATGTAAGCGAACGATCTCTTGGATATACAACTTGGCTAAGTTGGTCATCGACATCTTCAAGTTAACTGCCAAGAAGTGGGCGCTCTTCGTTAGCCTATCCACGATCACCCAGATTGAATCATGATTCCTGACCGTGCGTGGTAGATGAGTCACGAAGTCCATGGATATGCTATCCCACTTCCATTCGGGAATCTCCAACTGTTTGAAGTAATCCGCCAGGTCTTTGGTATTCCGCCTTCGCTCGTTGACAAAGTTAGACATGATGCCACAAAACGAGCGACATCACTCTTCAATCCAGGCCACCAAAACGATCTCCGGAGGTCTTGGTACATCTT
>JAFNIE010000614.1:0-28450 GCA_027742785.1 Vigna reflexopilosa | reverse complement strand
ACCAACCACCAACTTAGTCGAGTTTCACCAACAAGCTTGGCTAGCTTGAAAACCAACCAAAATGAAAAATTTTTTGGATGAGATTTTTATAGTAGTCATTTGGTGATATAAAGACTGCATTCCAACAATCAAATCTCAAAAACCAAGACTCTGAAAATTTTACAAATCTTGACACCAAGGACAAATTTAGCCAAGTATCACAACCTAACTTAGCTAGCTTGAAAACCAACGAAAATGAAAAATTTCTTACACCAAAATTTTTACAGTAGTCGGCTAGCTTGAAAACCAACAAAATTGAAAAGTTTATTACACCAAGATTTTTAGGTTAGTCATTTGGTGATATAAAGAGTCATTCCCACCGTTAAGTCTAAAAAACAAAGACTTTGAAAATTTACCAAATCTTGGCAACAACCACCAACTTAGTAGAGTCTCACAACCAAACTTGGCCAGCTTGAAAACAAACCAAAATGAAAAATTTATTGCACGAGATTTTTATAGTTACCGGTTGGTGATATAAAGAGTGCATTCCAACAATCAAATCTTAAAAACAAAGACTCTCAAAATTTCACAAATCTTGGCACTAAGGACAAACTTAGCCAAGACTCACCACCTAATTTAGCTAGATTGAAAAACAACGAAAATGAAAAATTTCTTGCACCAAAATTTTTACAGTAGTCATTTGGGGATATAAAGAGTGCATTCCAACCATATAATCTCAAAACACCAACTTAGCCAAGTCTCACCACAAAATTTGCTAGCTTGGAAACCAACCAATATAAATAATTTCTTACACCAGGATTTTTAGGGTAGTCATTTGGTGATATAAAGAGTGCATTCCCATCGTTAAATCGCAAAAAAAAAGACTTTGAAAATTTCCCAAATCTTGGCAACAAACACCAACTTAGTCGAGTCTCGCCACCAAACTTGGCCAGCTTGAAATCCAACCAAAATGAAAACTTTATTGCACGAGATTTTTATGGTAGTAAGTTGGTGATATCAAGAGTGCATTCCAACTATAAAATCTTAAAAACCAAGACTCTCAAAATTTCACAAATCTTGGCACTAAGGACAAACTTAGCCAAGACTCAACCTATTTAGCTATCTTGAAAACCAACGAAAATGTAAACTTTCTTGCACCAAAAATTTTAAGTAGTCATTTGGGGATATAAAGAGTGCATTCTAACCTTATAATCTTAAAAATAAGGACTTTGAAAATTTCCCAAATCTTGGCACCAAACACCAACTTAGCGAAGTCTCACCACAAAATTTGGCTAGCTTGAAATCCAACCAAAATGGAAACTTTCTTGTACCAAGATTTTTACGGTATTCAATTGGTGATATAAAGAGTGCATTCCAACCATATAATCTCAAAAATCAAGACTTTGAATATTTCCCAAATCTTGGCCCCAAACACCAACTTAGCCAAGTCTCACCACAAAATTTGGCTAGCTTGAAAACCAACCAAAATGAAAAATTTCTTACACCAAGATTTTTAGGGTAGGCATATGGTGATATAAAGAGTCAATTCCAACCATTAAATCAAAAAAACCAAGACTTTGAAAATTTCCCAAATCTTTGCACCAACCACCAACTTTCTCGAGTTTCACCACCAAACTTGGCTAGCTTTAAAACCAACCAAAATGAAAAATTTCTTACACCAAGATTTTTAGGGTAGTCATATGATGATATAAAGAGTGCATTCCAACCATTAAATCTCAAATTCCAAGACTTTGAAAATTTCCCAAATCTTGGCACCAAACACCAACTTAGCCAAGTCTCACCACAAAATTTGGCGAGCTTGAAATCCAGCGAAAATGGAAAATTTCTTGTACCAAGATTTTTACGGTAGTCATTTGGTGATATAAAGAGTGCATTCCAACCATATAATCTCAAAATCCAAGACTTTGAAAATTTCCCAAATCTTGGCACCAAACACCAACTTAGCCAAGTCTCACCACAAAATTTGGCTAGCTTGAAAACCAACCAAAATGAAAAATTTCTTACACCAAGATTTTTAGGGTAGGCATATGGTGATATAAAGAGTTCATTCCAACCATATAAATCTAAAAAACCATGAATTTGAAAATTTCCCAAATTTTGGCACCAACCACCAACTTTCTCGAGTTTCACCACCAAACTTGGCTAGCTTTAAAACCAACAAAAATGAAAAATTTCTTACACCAAGATTTTTAGGGTAGTCATATGATGATATAAAGAGTGCATTCCAACCATTAAATCTCAAATTCCAAGACTGTGAAAATTTCCCAAATCTTGGCACCAAACACCAACTTAGCCAAGTCTCACCAGAAAATTTGGCTAGCTTGAAAACCAACCAAAATTGAAAAATTTCTTGCACAAATATTTTTACGGTAGTCATTTGGTGATATAAAGAGTGCATTCCAACCATATAATCTCAAAAACAATGACTTTCAAAATTTCCCAAATCTTGGCACCAAACACCAACTTAGCCAAGTCTCACCATAAAATTTGCCTAGCTTGAAAACCAACCAAAATTGAAAATTTCATGCACCAAGATTTTTACGGTAGTCATTTGGTGATATAAAGAGTGCATTCCAACCATATAATCTCAAAAACCATGACTTTGAAAATTTCCCAAATCTTGGCATCAAACACCAACTTAGCCAAGTCTCACCACAAAATTTGGCTAGCTTGAAAACCAACCAAAATAAAAAATTTCTTACACCAATATTTTTAGGGTAGGCATATGGTGATATAAAGAGTCAATTCCAACCATTAAATCTAAAAAACCAAGACTTTGAAAATTTCCCAAATCTTTGCACCAACCACCAACTTTCTCGAGTTTCACCACCAAACCTGGCTAGCTTTAAAACCAACCAAAATGAAAAATTTCTTACACCAAGATTTTTAGGGTAGTCATATGATGATATAAAGAGTGCATTCCAACCATTAAATCTCAAAAACCAAGACTTTGAAAATTTCCCAAATCTTGGCACCAACCACCAACTTTCTCGAGTTTCACCACCAAACTTGGCTAGCTTGAAAACCAACCACAATGAAAAATTTCTTACATGAGATTTTTATGGTAGCCATTTGCTGATAAAAAGAGTGCATTCCAACAATCAAATCTCAAAAACCAAGACACTGAATACTTTACAAATCTTGACATCAAGGACAAACTTAACCCACTATCACCACCTAACTTAGGTAGGTGGAAAACAAACGAAAATGAAATATTTCTTGCATAAAGATTTTTACAGTAGTCAGCTAGCTTGAAAACCAACCAAATTGAAAACTTTCTTGCACGAGATTATTATCGTAGCCATTTGGGGTTTTAAATAGTGCATTCCAACCATATAATCTCATAAACCAAGACTTTGAAAATTTCCAAAATCTTGGCACCAACCACCAACTTTCTCGAGGTTCACCACCAAACTTGGCTAGCTTGAAAACCAACCAAAATGAAAAATTTCTTGCATGATATTTTTATAATAGCCATTTGATCATATGAAGAGTGCATTCCAACAATCAAATCTCAAAAACCAAGACTCTGAAAATTTTACAAATCTTGACACCAAGGACAAACTAAGCCCAGCATCACCACCTAACATAGCTACCTTGAAAACCAATTAAAATGAAAAATTTCTTGCATCAAGATTTATACAGTAGTCGGCTAGCTTGAAAACCAACCAAAATGAAAAATTTCTTGCACGAGTTTATTATAGTATCCATTTTGGGTTATAAACAGTGCATTCCAACCATATAATCTCAAAATCCAAGACTTTGAAAATTTCCCAAATCTTGGCACCAAACACCAACTTAGCCAAGTCTCACCACAAAATTTGGCTAGCTTGAAATCCAACCAAAATGGAAACTTTCTTGTACCAATATTTTTACGGTATTCAATTGGTGATATAAAGACTGCATTCCAACCATATAATCTCAAAAACCAAGACTTTTAATATTTCCCAAATCTTGGCCCCAAACACCAACTTAGCCAAGTTTCACCACAAAATTTGGCTAGCTTGAAATCCAGCGAAAATGGAAACTTTCTTGTACCAAGATTTTTACGGTAGTCATTTGGTGATATAAAGAGTGCATTCCAACCATATAATCTCAAAAACCAAGACTTTGAATATTTCCCAAATCTTGGCCCCAAACACCAACTTAGCCAAGTCTCACCACAAAATTTGGCTAGCTTGAAAACCAACCAAAATGAAAAATTTCTTACACCAAGATTTTTAAGGTAGTCATTTGGTGATATAAAGAGTGCATTCCAACCATTAAATCTCAAAAAACAAGACTTTGAAAATTTCACAAATCTTGCCAACAACCACCATTTTAATCGACTTTCACCACCAAACATGGCCAGCTTGAAAACCAACCAAAATGAAAAATTTCTTACATGAGATTTTTATAGTAGCCATTTGGGGATATAAAGACTGCATTCCGACAATCAAATCTCAAAAACCAAGACTCTAAAAATTTTACAAATCTTGACACCAAGGACGAACTTAGCCTAGTATCACCACCTAACTTAGCTAGCTTGAAAACCAATAAAAATAAAAAAAATTTGCATCAAGATTTTTATAGTAGTTGGCTAGGTTGAAAACCATCCAAATTGAAAAATTTCTTGCGTGAGATTATTATACTATCCATTTGGGGTTATAAACAGTGCATTCCAACCATATAATCTCAAAAACTAAGACTTTGAAAATTTCCCAAATCTTGGCACCAAACACCAACTAAGCCAAGTCTCACCACAAAATTTGGCGAGCTTGAAATCCAGCGAAAATGGAAAATTTCTTGTACCAAGATTTTTACGGTATTCATTTGGTGATATAAAGAGTGCATTCCAACCATATAATCTCAAAATCCAAGACTTTGAAAATTTCCCAAATCTTGGCACCAAACACCAACTTAGCCAAGTCTCACCAAAAAATTTGGCTAGCTTGAAAACCAACCAAAATGAAAAATTTCTTACACCAAGATTTTTAGGGTAGGCATATGGTGATATAAAGAGTCAATTCCAACCATTAAATCTAAAAAACCAAGACTTTGAAAATTTCTCAAATCTTTGCACCAACCACCAACTTTCTCGAGTTTCACCACCAAACTTGGCTAGCTTTAAAACCAACCAAAATGAAAAATTTCTTACACCAAGATTTTTAGGGTAGTCATATGATGATATAAAGAGTGCATTCCAACCATTAAATCTCAAATTCCAAGACTTTGAAAATTTCCCAAATCTTGGCACCAAACACCAACTTAGCCAAGTCTCACCACAAAATTTGGCGAGCTTGAAATCCAGCGAAAATGGAAAATTTCTTGTACCAAGATTTTTACGGTAGTTATTTGGTGATATAAAGAGTGCATTCCAACCATATAATCTCAAAAACCATGACTTTGAAAATTTCCCAAATCTTCGCATCAAACACCAACTTAACCAAGTCTCACCACAAAATTTGGCTAGCTTGAAAACCAACCAAAATGAAAAATTTCTTACACCAAGATTTTTAGGATAGTCATATGGTCATATAAAGAGTGCATTCCAACCATTAAATCTCAAAAACAATGAATTTGAAAAATTCCAAAATCTTGGCACCAACCACCAACTTTCTCGAGTTTCACCACCAAACTTGGCTAGCTTGAAAACCAACCAAAATGAAAAATGTCTTGCATGATATTTTTATAGTAGCCATTTGGTCATATAAAGAGTGCTTTCCAACAATCAAATCTCAAAAACCAAGACTCTGAAAATTTTACAAATCTTGACACCATGGACAAACTAAGCCAAGCATCACCACCTAACTTAGCTACCTTGAAAACCAACAAAAATGAAGAATTTCTAGGAAGATTAAAGAAAAAAGAGTGGAAATGAGGCTCTTTGTAATTGTCAGATTCTAAATCAATGGTACCAACGAGGCTCTTTGTAAACTCCACCAAAATATATACATATTATTATAATAACAATTCATTGGTTGTTCATGAAACTCCAGGCTTGTCTTTTGGAAGATTCCAACTCTAACACCTATTTGTCTTCTTCTCCCTGTTCTCTTCCTCCCCAACATTCAGTACATATATTCCAACCCATTAAACATCAAATTTTAATCAACAATCAAAGCATCTTTTCGAAATTAAACCACTACCAACATTTCACAAAACATAGTCATTTTGTTCCTTTCCACTCTGTCTGTCTTAAACTTCACAAAATGTTATTTTGGAGACCAAATTCACCAATTAACTTCAGAAAATGCAAAAGGGTTGTTAATTTTCAGGTTTACAACATCATCAAGTCCTTATTTTTATAAATATAAATATCATAACGAATGGAGGGTTTCGATACTAACTTTTATAATGGAAAAAGTGGTGTTAAGAACCGTTTATACAAAGACAGAGAGAATAGGGTTGGGTTGCAGCTTTCAGGAAAATGGGAAAGAAACAAAAAGAGTTGCAAGTGTTTGATTTGCAGCGTATACACATACTAAGAGATAAAGAGAGATAGAGAGTTGAAGGGAAGTTATAGAGAAGTAGCAGAGAGATAGAAGATAGTGACTTTCTCTCTTTTCTTTGTGTGATAGAAACAACCATACCTTGAAATCAATACACGAGAAGCAATCCTCTACAGTCAATCAAATTGCTAGCTATCCAGCTGACTGAAATTCACAATTAATACCCCTGCAAACACTTGGAAATAAGAGAAGTCATGATATTGCACCAGAGATGTACATGAAAAACTAAGAAAATTTATGAAGTCAGAGAAACAACCAAATTCTCAACATATTTAATAAGATCAATACAAGCCAACAATATTAAAAACTAAGGCTCAAGATAAACAAATATTTTTCTCGTCAATTTTCAATTTTCTTCTGGTTACAAACTATTTTCTTTCTATTCCTGCTTTCTCTTAAAATATAGTAATCAGTAACCTTCAGAAAAACAAAATCAGATTTCTTATTAAAAGGCTATGATACATCAGAATAATACAATGGATTAATTGTACAATCAGATTTCAATCATACACAAGTTTTCAATAATGTTATTATAGAAAATCTTATACAAATGCAATTATATTATTTTTTGTCTATCTGTATATTGTTGCAGCATATTAATTGTACACAACAAAAATATAGGTTCAGAGTTTCAATATCTCACCTACTGTATCTTATAGTACATCAAACTTTTCTTCCAGCTCTTCAAGCAGCCCCTTTGTGTAATCAATGGCTAAGTCTGCTCCCAAGTTCCTTAACAAGTCCAGTTTCCCAGTACTGACTGTGGCTGCAACCTTTGATGCTCCAAAAACGTGTTTCGCTAGCTGCATCATCAAACACATACACAACAAATCATTTGGCATGTTCTGAATCAATTTATGTTGATAATGAAAATTTTGGTTGTTTCCCTATTTGACATTGGTTGTAACCCCCAAAAAACGAAAGTCATAAATTAATCTAAAACATAGCTGTGGTTGATATTGATAGTGTGTGGTACGTAAAGTTTGGGAATCCTAAGTGAAACCCAACACGTCTAATAGAAGAAAAATAGCAAACAATTAATAGAAGAAAATCATAACAAATTAGGAAAAAACAAATTAATAAAACCTACTTCGTCAGACTTTGGAGATTTCGATGAACAGCGGAGGTAGAAGCACAACCACAGTGCTTTCAGTTCGCGCGGAGATATCGACGAACACGTCTTCCCCTAACCTAGCTCTCCTTCTCTGTATAGCCTAAACCACAACCATGGAGGGAGTGTTCTCGGAGTGTTCAGAGGGAGGAGTGCCGAGAAATTAGAGATGCGTGGTGTGGGAGTGCCGAGAAATTAGAGATGCGTGGTGTTGTTGCGGAATTAGGGAACGTTGAAATGAAATGAGGAACGAAGGAAGAGGAGAAGAGAGGAGTGTTCAGAGTTTAGTCACGAAGTGCGGGAGAGGAACGAAATGAGGAAACGTTGAAATGAAATTAGGGAAATGTGGAAAATTAGAAAGGAGGAGATATTATAACGGATTTTTAAAACTCCGTTATAATAGGTTATGAACTTATCCCACCGCATTTCATATTATAACGGATTTAGAAAAGTACGTTATAATAGGTCTTACACTTATTTACAAGTTTGCCACCGCATATCATATTATAACTGATTTACAAAACTACGTTATAATATCAACCTATTATAACGAATAATTTTTATCCGTTATAATAGGATCGTTATAATAAGCTATTTTTCCACTAGTGAAGGTTTAACAATAATGAAAATAAGAAAAATAATGTTACACATATAAACACCACTCCACATTTACTTATGTCTTTGTTCTAACAATATGTTTATGTCTCAATCAACATTATCTATTTTACAACTACTTTCACTAAATTGATAGAACATGAATCCAAAAACATTTATACCAAGCATTTTCCATGTTAAAATCACCATTTCTCTTTTAACCTCAATTTGAAAAATGTACTAAAATTATATAATCTATGAGCTTCTTGCATATAGAATTTTATTGCATTGAGTCACAGCATTTATTATAATAACATAAACCAAGAACATAATTGAGGATTGAACAGCAACAGTTTTCTGATGCAAATATACATTGTTATTTAACTTGGTCTAATAATAAATTGCATTAATTATGTCTCTATGAGTAAGCTCAGTTCAACACCCATTCCACATGACATGATGAACATTTCAAATCTTCAAGTACTTGATGGCAGTTTGAACATCCTTATCACCCCTTGAAGTTAACCACAACCTTGGCTCCATTGGGAAGGTTTGGACACACTTTCTCTAGATATGCCAATGCATGAGATGTTTCCAAAGCTGGAATTATGCCTTCAAGTTTTGAAACTCTCTTGTATCTATATTTTGATACTAGTTGTCATTTGGTGATTTAGAAAGTGCATTGCAAACCCTATGTATCAAAAACAAAGTCATCAAAACTTTCCCAAATCTTTGTACCAAGCACCAACCTAGCCAAGTCTCACCACTAAACTTGGATTGCTTGAAAACCAACCAAATTGAAAAATTTCTTTTACCTATATTTTAAAACTAGTCATCATTTAGAGATATAAAGAGTGTATTGCAGCCCCTAAGTCTGAAAAATCAAGTCTTCGAAAAATTCCCAAATCTTGGCACCAGGCACTAACTTAGCCAAGTCTCACCACCAAAATTGGCTGCTTGAAAACTAACCACATTGAAAAATTTCTTGTACCTATATTTTGACACTAGTTGTCATTTAGGGTTATAAAGAGTGTATTGCAGCCCCTAAGTCTGAAAAATGAAGTCTTTGAAAAATTCCCAAATCTTGGTACCAAGCATTGAGTTAGCCAAGTTGCACCACAAAAATTGGCTTGCTTGAAAACTAACCACATTGAAAAATTTCTTGTACCTATATTTTGACACTAATTGTCATTTAGGGTTAGAAAGAGTGCATTGCAGCCCCTAATTCGGAAAAACAGTTTTCGAAAAATTCCCAATTCTTTGCACCAAGGACTAACAAAGCAAAGTCTCACCATCAAAATTGGCTTGCTTGAAAACTAACCACATTGAAAAATTTCTTGACCTTAATTTTGAAACTAGATGTCATTTGGGGATTTAAAGAGTGCATTGCAACCCCTAAGTCGCAAAAACAAAGTCTTCAATAATTTCCCAAATCTTGGCACCAAGAACCACCCTAGCCAAGTGTCCCCACCAAACATGGCTTGCTTGAAAAGCAACTAAATTGAAAAATTTCTTGTATCTATATTTTTATACTAGTTGTCATTTGGGGATTTAAAATGTGCATTGCAGCCTGTAAGTTTCAAAAACAAAGTCTTCAAAAATTTTCCAAATCTTGGCACAAGCACCAACCTAGCCAAGTCTCACCACCAAACTTGGCTTGCTTGAAAACCAACCAAATTGAGAAATTTCGTTTACCTATATTTTGAAACTAGTTATCATTTAGGGATATAAAGAGTGTATTGCCGCCCCTAAGTCTGAAAAATCAAGTCTTCAAAAAATTCCCAAATGATGGCACCAGGCACAAAATTAGCCAAGTCTCACCACCAAAATTGGCTGCTTGAAAACTAACCACATTGGAAATTTTCTTGTACCTATATTTTGACACTAGTTGTAATTTAGGGTTATAAAGAGTGCATGGCAGCCCATAACTCGGAAAAACAGTCCTCGAAAAATTCCCAAATCTTTGCATGAAGGACTAACTTAGCCAAGTCTCACCACCAAAATTGGCTTGCTTGAAAACTAACCACATTGAAAAATTTCTTGACCTTGATTTTGAAACAAGTTGTCATTTGGGGATTTAAAGAGTTCATTGCAGCCCCTAAGTCTCAAAAACAACGTCTTAAAAAATTTCCCAAATCTTGGCACCAAGCACTAACTTAGCCAAGTCTCACCACCAAAATTGCCTCCTTGAAAAGCAACTAAATTGTATAATTTCTTGTACCTATATTTTGATACTAGTTGTAATTTAGGGTTATAAAGAGTGCATTGCAGCCCTTAACTCGGAAAAATAGTCTTCGAAAAATTCTGAAATCTTTGCACGAAGGACTAACTTAGCCATGTCTTAACACCAAAATTGGCTTGCTTTAAAAAGAACCACATTGAAAACTTTCTTGACCATGATTTTGAAACTAGTTGTCATTTGCGGATTTAAAGAGTGCATTGCAGCCCCTAAGTCTCTAAAACAAAGTCTTCAAAAATTTCCCAAATCTTGGCACCAAGCACCAACCTAGCCAAGTGTCACCACCAAACATGGCTTGCTTGAAAAGCAACCAAATTGAAAAATTTCTTGTACCTATATTTTGATACTAGTTTTCTTTTGGGGATTTAAAAAGTGCATTGTAGCCCCTAAGTCTACAAAAAAACGTCTTCAAAAATTTCCCAAATCTTGGCACCAAGCACCAACCTAGCCTAGTGTCTCCACCAAACATCGCTTGTTTGAAAAGCAACCAAATTGAAAAATTTCTTCTACCTATATTTTGATACTAGTTGTCATTTGGGGATTTACAAAGTGAATTGCAGCCCCTAAGTCTCAAAAACAAAGTGTTCAAAATTTCCCAAATCTTTGCACCAAGCACCAACCTAGCTAAGTTTCACCACCAAACTTGGCTTGCTTGAAAACCAACCAAATTGAAAAATTTCTTTTACCTATATTTTGAAAGTAGTCATAATTTAGGGATATAAAGAGTGGATTGCAGCCCCTAAGTCTGAAAAATCAAGTCTTCGAAAAATTTCCAAATCTTGGCACCAAGCACTAACTTAGCCAAATGTCACGACCAAAATTGGCTTCTTTGAAAACAAACCACATTGAAAAATTTCTTGACCTTGATTTTGAAACTAGTTGTCACTATAAAGAGTGCATTGCAACCCTTAAGTCTCAAAAACCCATTCTTCTAAAATTCCCCAAATCTTTGCTCCAAGAACCAATTATGCAAAGTCTCATCACCATACTTGTCTTGCTTGAAAACGAACCAAATTGAAAACTTTCTTTTTCCTAGATTTTGAAACTAGTCATGATTTAAGGTTATAAAGAGTGCATTGCAGCCTCTAACTCGAAAAAACAATTTTCGAAAAATTGCCAAATCTTTGCACCAAGGACTAACTTAAATTTTAAAACCAAGACTTTGAAAATTTCCAAAATCTTGCCATGGACCACCAACTTCGTCGAGTCTCACCACCAATCTTGGCTAGCTTGAAAACTAACCAAAAGGAAAAATTTATTGCACGAGATTTTTATAGTAGCCATTTTTTGATATAAAGAGTGCATTTCAACAATAAAATCTCAAAAACTAAGACTCTGAAAATTTCACAAATCTTGACGCCAAGGACAAACTTAGCCAAGTATCACAACCTAACTTTGGTGATATAAAGAGCGCATTCTACCATGTAACCCAAAAAAAGAAGACTTTGAAATGTTCCCGGATCTTGGCACCAAACACCAACTTAGCCAAGTCTCACCACAAAATTTGGTTAGCTTGAAAACCAACCAAAATGAATAATTTCTTGCACTAAGATTTTTAGGGTAGTTGTTTGGTGATATTAATAATGTATTCCAACCATTAAATCTCAAAAACCAAGACAGTGAAAATTTCCCAAATCTGGGAACCAAACACCAACTTAGCCAAGTGTCACCACAAAATATGGGTAGCTTGAAAGCCAACAAAAATGAATAATTTCTTGCACCAAGATTTTTAGGGTAGTCATTTGATGATATAAAGAGTGCATTCCAACCATTAAATCTCAAAAACCAAGACTTTGAAAATTTCTCAAATAGTGGCACCAACCACCAACTTGGTCGAGTCTCACAACCAAACATGGCTAGCTTGAAAACCAACAAAAATGAAAAATTTATTGCACGAGATTTTAACAGTAGTAATTTAACCATCTAACCTAAAAAACGAAGACTCTGAAAATTTCCGAATCTTGGCACCAAGCACCAACATAGCCAAGTTTCACCACCAAACTAGGCTAGCTTGAAAACCAACCAAATTGAAAAATTTTTTGGACGAGATTTTTACGGTAGTCATTTGGTGATATAAAGAGTGCATTCCAACCATTAAATCTCAAAAACCAAGACATTGAATATTTCCCAAATCTTGGCACCAACCCCCAACTTAGTCAAGTTTCTCTACCGAACTTGGCTAGCTTGATAACCAACCGAAATGAAAATTTTTTTGCACGAGATTTTTATAGTAGCACTTTGGAGATACAAAGAGTGCATCCCAAGAATCAAATCTCAAAAACCGAGACTCTAAAAATTTCACAAATCTTTGCATTAAGGACAAACTTAGCCTAGTTTCACCACCTAACTTAGCTAGGTTGAAAACCAACGAAAATGAAAAATTTTTTGCACCAAAATTTTTGCAGTAGTCATTTGGGGATATGAAGAGTGCATTCCAACAATATAATCTCAAAAACCGAGACTTTAAAAACACCAACTTAGCTGTCACCACAAAATTTGGGTAGCTTGAAAGCCAACAAAAATGAATAATTTCTTGCACCAAGATTTTTAGGGTAGTCATTTGGTGATATAAAGAGTGCATTCAAACCATTAAATCTTAAAAACCATGACTTTGAAAATTTCCCAAATGTTGGCACTAAACACCAACTTAGCCAAGTCTCACCAAAAAATTTGGCTAGCTTCAAAACCAACCAAAATGAAAAATTTCTTGCACCAAGATTTTTATGGTAGTCTTTTGGTGATATAAAGAGTGCATTCCAACCATTAAATCTCAAAAACGAAGACTTTGAAAATTTCCCAAATAGTTGCACCAACCACCAACTTAGTCGAGTCTCACAACCAAACTTGGCTAGCTTGAAAACCAAAAAAATGAAAAATTTCTTGCACGAGATTTTAACCGTATTCATTTAACCATCTAACCTAAAAAATGAGGACTTTGAAAATTTCCGAATCTTGGCACCAAGCACCAACATAGCCAAGTCTCACCACCAAACTTGGCTAGCTTGAAAACCAACCAAATTGAAAAATTTATTGCACGAGATTTTTACGGTAGTCATTTGGTGATATAAAGAGTGCAGTACAACCATTAAATCTCAAAAACCAAGACATTGAAAAATTTCCCAAATCTTGGCACCAACCCCCATCTTAGTGAAGTTTCACCACCAAACTTAGCTAGCTTGATAACCAACTGAAATGAAAATTTTTTTGAACGAGATTTTAATAGTAGCGCTTTTGTGATATAAAGAGTGCATCCCAAGAATCAAATCTCAAAAACCTAGACTCTAAAAATTTCACAAATCTTGGAATTAAGGACAAACTTAGCCAAGTCTCACCACCTAACTTAGCTTGCTTGAAAACTAACGAAAATGAAAAATTTCTTGCACCAAATTTTTTGCAGTAGTCATTTGGGGATATAAAGAGTGCATTCCAACCATATAATCTAAAATACCAACAATTTGTAAATTTCCCAAATATTGGCACCAACCACCAACTTAGTCGAGTCTCACCACCAAACTTGGTTAGCATGAAAACCAACAAAAATGAAAAATTTCTTGCACGAGAATTTTACAGTAGCCATTTAGTGATATAAAGAGTGCATTCCCACAATCAAATCTCAAAAACCAAAACTCTGAAAATTTCACAAATCTTGACACCAAGGACAAACTTAGCCAAGTATCACCACCTAACTTAGCTAGCTTGAAAACCAACGATAATGAAAAATTTCTTGCACGAGAATTTTATAGTAGCCATTTCGTGATATAAAGAGTGTATTCCCACAATCAAATCTCAAAAACTAAAACTCTGAAAATTTCACAAATCTTGACACCAAGGACAAACTTAGCCAAGTATCACCACCTAACTTAGCTAGCTTGAAAACCAACGAAAATGAAAAATTTCTTGCACGAGAATTTTATAGTAGCCATTTGGTGAAATAAAGAGTGTATTCCCACAATCAAATCTCAAAAACCAAAAATCTGAAAATTTCACAAATCTTGACACCAAGGACAAACTTAGCCAAGTATCACCACCTAACTTAGCTAGCTTGAAAACCAACGAAAAGGAAAACTTTCTTTCTCCAATATTTTTACAGTACTCATTTGGTGATATAAAGACTACATTCCAACAATCTAACCTCATAAACGAAGTCTTTGAAAATTTCCCGAATCTTGGCACCAAGCACCAACATAGCCATGTCTCACCACAAAACTTGGTTAGCTTGAAAACCAACGAAAATAAAAAATTTCTTGCACAAACTTTTTTACAGTAGTCATTTGGGGATATAAAGAGTGCATTCCAACCATATAATCTCAAAAACCAAGACTTTGAAAATTTCCCAAATCTTGACACCAAACACCAACTTAGCCAAGTCTCACCAAAAACTTTGGCTAGCTTAAAAACCAACCAAAATGAATAATTTCTTGCCCCAAGATTTTTAGGGTAGTCATTTGGAGATATAAAGAGTGCATTCCAACAATTAAATCTCAACAACCAAGAGTTTGAAATTTTTCCGAATCGAGGCACCAATCACGAACATAGTCGAGTCTCAGCACCAAACTTGGCTACGTTGAAAACCATCCAAAATTAAAAATTTCATGCACGAGATGTATATATTAGCCATTTGGTGATATAAAGAGTGCATTCCAACAATCAAATATCAAAAAGCAAAACTCTGAAAATTTCACAAATTTTGACACCAAGGACAAACATAGCCAAGTATCACCACCTAACTTAGCTAGCTAGAAAACCAACTAAAATGAAAACTTTCTTGCTACAAAATATTTACAGTAGTCATTTGGTGATATAAAGTCTGCATTCCAACCATCTAACCTCAAAAACGAAGTCTTTGAAAATTTCCCGAATCTTGGCACCAAGCACCAACATAGCCAAGTCTCACCACCAAACTTGGTTAGCTTGAAAACCAACGAAAATGAAAAATTTCTTGCACAAAAAATTTTACAGTAGTCATTTTGGGATATAAAGAGTGCATTCCAACCATATAATCTCAAAAACCAAGACTTTGAAAATTTCCCAAATCTTGGCCCCAAACACCAACTTAGCCAAGTCTCACCACAAAATTTGGCTAGCTTGAAAACCAATGAAAATAAATATTTTTTTGCATCAAGATTTTTAGGGTAGTCATTTGGAAATATAAAGAGTGCATTCCAACCATTAAATCTCAAAAACGAAGACTTTGAAAATTTCCCAAATCGTGGCACGAACCACCAACTTAGTCGAGTCTCACCACAAAACTTGGCTAGCTTGAAAACCAAAAAAAAAAAATTTCTTCCACGACATTTTTAAAGTAGCCATTTGGTGATACAAGGAGTGCATTCCAACAATCAAATTTCAAAAACCAAAACTCTGAAAATTTCACAAATTTTGACACCAAGGCCAAACTTAGCCAAGTATCACCACCTAACTTAGGTAGCTTGAAAACCAACGAAAATGAAAAATATTTTGCTCCAAAATTTTCACTAAGTTATTTGGTAATCTAAAGACTGCATTCCAACCATCTAACCTCAAAAACGAAGACTTTGAAATTTCCGAATCTTGCCACCAAGCACCAACATAGCCAAGTCTCACCTCCAAACTTGGCTAGCTTGAAAAACAACCAAAATGAATAATTTCTTGCATCAGGATTTTTAGGCTAGTCATTTGGAGATATAAAGAGTGCATTCCAAACATTAAATCTAAAATCCAAGACTTTGAAAATTTCCCAAATCGTGGCACCAACCTCCAACTCAGTCGGGTCTCACCACCAATCTTGGCTAGCTTGAAAACCAACAAAAATGAAAAATTTCTTGCACGAGATTTTTATAGTAGCCATTTGGTGATATAAAGAGTGCATTCCAACAATCAAATATCAAAAAGCAAAACTCTGAAAATTTCACAAATTTTGACACCAAGGACAAACATAGCAGAGTATCACCACCTAACTTAGCTAGCTAGAAAACCAACTAAAATGAAAACTTTCTTGCTACAAAATATTTACAGTAGTCATTTGGTGATATAAAGTCTGCATTCCAACCATCTAACCTAAAAAACGAAGTCTTTGAGAATTTCCCGAATCTTGGCACCAACCACCAACATAGCCAAGTCTCACCACCAAACTTGGTTAGCTTGAAAACCAACGAAAATGAAAAATTTCTTGCACAAAAAATTTTACAGTAGTCATTTTGGGATATAAATAGTGCATTCCAACCATAGCATCTCAAAAACCAAGACTTTGAAAATTTCCAAAATCTTGGCCCCAAACACCAACTTAGCCAAGTCTCACCATAAAATTTGGCTAGCTTGAAAACCAATCAAAATAAATATTTTTTTGCTCCAAGATTTTTAGGCTAGTCATTTGGAGATATAATGAGTGCATTCCAACCATTAAATCTAAAAAACGAAGACTTTGAAAATTTCCCAAATCGTGGCACGAACCACCAACTTAGTCGAGTCTCACCACAAAACTTGGCTAGCTTGAAAACCAAAAAAAATAAAAATTTCTTCCACGACATTTTTAAAGTAGCCATTTGGTGATATAAAGAGTGCATTCCGACAATCAAATATCAAAAACCAAAACTCTGAAAATTTCACAAATCTTGACACCAAGGACAAACTTAGCCAAGTATCACCACCTAACTTAGGTAGCTTGAAAACCAACGAAAATAAAAAAATATTTTGCTCCAAAATTTTCACAGTAGTTATTTGGTAATCTAAAGACTGCATTCCAACCATCTAACCTGAAAAACGAAGACTTGAAAATTTCCGAATCTTGCCACCAAGCACCAACATAGCCATGTCTCACCTCCAAACTTGGCTAGCTTGAAAAACAACCAAATTGAAAAATTTCTTGCACGAGATTATTATATTAGTCATTTGGGGATATATAAAGTGCATTCGAACAATCAAATCTCAAAAACCAAGACTTTTAAAATTTCCCAAATCCTGGCACCAAAAACCAACTTAGCCAAGTCTCACCCCAAAATTTGGCTAGCTTGAAAACTAACCAAAATGAATAATTTCTTGCACCAAGATTTTTAGGGTAGTCATTTGGAGATATAAAGAGTGCATTCCAACCATTAAATCTCAAAAACCAAGACTTTGAAAATTTTCCAAATCGTGGCACCAACAACAAACATAGTCGAGTCTCACCACAAAACTTGGCTACCTTGAAAACCAAAAAAAATAAAAATTTCTTCCACGACATTTTTAAAGTAGCCATTTGGAGATATAAAGAGTGCATTCCAACAATCATATCTTAAAAACCAAGACTCTGAAAATTTCACAAATCTTGGCTCCAAGGACAAACTTAGCCAAGTCTCATCACCTAACTTAGCTAGCTTCAAAAATAACGAAAATGAAAAATATCTTGCATCAAATCTTGAAAACCAACAAAAATGAAAAATTTCTTGCACGATATTTTTACAGTAGTCATTTGGTGATACAAAGAGTGCATTCCAACCATCTAACCTCAAAAACGAAGACTTTGAAAATTTCTGAATCTTGGCACCAAGCACCAACATAGCCAATTCTCACCACCAAACTTGGCTAGCTCGAAAACCAACCAAATTAAAAAATTTCTCGCACCAGATTTTTACGGTAGTAATTTTGTGATAAAAAGATTACATTCCCAGAATCAAATCTCAAAAACGAAAACTCTGAAAATTAACAAATCTTGACACCAAGGACAAACTTAGCCAAGTATCACCATCTAACTTAGCTAGCTTGAAAACCAATAAAAATGAAAAATTTCTTGCACGAGAATTTTATAGTATCCATTTTGTGATATAAAGAGTGAATTCCCACAATAAATTCTTAAAAACCAAAACTCTGAAAATTTCAAAAATCTTGACACCAAGGACAAACTTAGCCAAGTATCACAACCTAACTTAGCTAGTTTGAAAACCAACGAAAATGAAAACTTTCTTGCTCCAAAATTTTTACAGTAGTCATTTGGTGATATAAAGACTGCATTCCAACCATATAATCTCAAAAACCAAGACTTTGAAAATTTCCCAAATCTTGGCACCAAACACCAACTTAGCGAAGTCTCACCACAAAATTTTGCTAGCTGTAAAACCAACCTAAATCAATAATTTCATGCACCAAGATTTTTAGGGTAGTCATTTGGGGATATAAAGAGTGCATTCCAACCATTAAATCTCATAAACCAAAACTTTGAAGATTTTCCAATTCTTGGCACCAACCACCAACGTTGTCGAGTCTCACCACCAAACTTGGCTAGTTTGAAAACCAACCAAAATGAAAAATTTCATTCACGAGATTTTCATAGTAGCCATTTGGTGATATAAAGAGTGCACTTGAAAAATCAAATATCAAAAACCAGAACACTTAAAATTTCACAAATCTTGACACCAAGGACAAACTTAGCCATGTATCACCACTTAACTTACGTAGCTTGAAAACCAACGAAAATGAAAAATTTCTTGCACGAGAATTTTATAGTAGCCATTTGGTGATATAAAGAGTGCATTCCCACAAACCAATCTTAAAAACCAAAACTCTGAAAATTTCCCAAATCTTGACACCAAGGACAAACTGAGCCAAGTATCACCACCTAACTTAGCTAGCTTGAATGGGAACGAAAATGAAAACTTTGTTGCGCCAAAATTTTTACAGTAGTCATTTGGTGATATAAAGAGTGCATTCCAACCATATAATCTCAAAAACCAAGACTTTGAAAATTTCCCAAATCTAGGCACCAAACACCAACTTAGCCAAGTCTCACCACAAAATTTGGCTGGCTTGAAAACCAACCAAAATGAATAATTTCTTGCACCAAGATTTTTAGGGTAGTCATTTGGAGATATAAAGAGTGCATTCCAACCATTAAATCTCAAAAACCAAGACTTTGAAAATTTCCCAAATCGTGGCACCAACAACAAACATAGTCGAGTCTCACCACCAAACTTGGCTAGCTTGAAAACCAACCAAAATTAAAAATTTCATGCACGAGATTTTTATATTATCCATTTGGTGATATAAAGAGTGCATTCCAACAAACAAATCTAAAAACCCAAGATTCTGAAAATTTCACAAATCTTGACACCAAGGACAAACTTAGCCAAGTATCACCACCTAACTTAGGTAGCTTGAAAACCAACGAAAATAAAAAATTTCTTGCTCCAAAAGTTTTACAATAGTCATTTGGTAATATAAAGACTGCATTGCAACCATCTAACCTCAAAAACGAAGTCTTTGAAAATTTCCCGAATCATGGCACCAACCACCAATATAGCCAAGTCTCACCACCAACCTTGGTTAGCTTGAAAACCAACGAAAATGAAAAATTTCTTGCAAAATTTTTTTTACAGTAGTCATTTAGGTATATAAAGAGTGCATTCCAACCATATAATCTCAAAAACCAAGACTTTGAAAATTTCCCAAATCTTGGCACCAAACACCATCTTAGCCAGGTCTCACCAAAAAATTTTGCTAGCTTGAAAACAAACCAAAATGAATAATTTCTTGCACCAAGATTTTTACGGTAGTCATTTGGAGATATGAAGACTGCTTTCCAACCATCGAACCTCAAAAACGAAGTCTTTGATAATATCCCGAATCTTTGCACCAACCACCAAAATAGCTAAGTCTCACCACCAACCTTGGTTAGCTTGAAAACTAACGAAAATGAAAAATTTCTTGCACAAAAGTTTTTACAGGAGTCATTTGGGGATATAAAGATTTCATTCCAACCATATAATCTCAAAAACAAAAACTCTGAAAATTTCACAAATCTTGACACCAAGGAAAAACTTAGCCAAGTATCACCACCTAACTTAGTTAGCTTGAAAACCAACGAATATGAAATATTTCTTGCTCCAAAATTTTTACAGTAGTCATTTTCTAATATAAAGACTGCATTCGAACCATCTAACCTCTAAAACGAAGTCTTTGAAAATATCTTGAATCTTTGCACCAACCACCAACATAGCCAAGTCTCACCACCAGCCTTGGTTAGCTTGCAAACAACCGAAAATGAAAAATTTCATGCACAAAATTTTTTACAGTACTCATTTAGGGATATAAAGAGTTCATTCCAACCATATAATCTCAAAAACCAAGACTTTGAAAATTTCCCAAATCTTGGCACCAAACACCAACTCACCAAGTCTCACCACAAAATTTGGCTAGCTTGAAACCCCACCAAAATGAATAATTTCTTGCACCAAGATTTTTAGGGTAGTCATTTGGATATATAAAAAGAGTATTCCAACCATTAAATCTCAAAAACCAAGACTTTGAAAATTTCCCAAATCGTGGCACCAAACACCTACTTGGTTGAGTCTCACCACCAAACTTGGCTAGCTTGAAAACCAACAAAAATGAAAAATTCTTGCACGAGATTTTTGTAGTAGTCATTTGGGGATATAAAGAGTGCATTCCAACAATCAAATCTCAAAAACCAAGACTTTAAAAATTCCCAAATCTTGGCACCAAACACCAACTTAGCCAAGTATCACCACCTAACTTAGGTAGCTTGAAAACCAACGAAAATGAAAAATATTTTGCTCCAAAATTTTTATAGTAGTCATTTGGTAATCTAAAGACTGCATTCCAACCATCTAACCTCAAAAACGAAGTCGTTGAAAATTTCCCGAATCTTGGCACCAACACCAACATAGCCAAGTCCCACCACCAACCTTGGTTAACTTGAAAACCAACGAAAATGAAAAATTTCTTGCACAAATATTGTTATAGTAGTCATTTGGGGATATAAAGAGTGCATTCCAACCATCAAATATCAAAAAGCAAAACTCTGAAAATTTCACAAATTTTGACACCAAGGACAAACATAGCCAAGTATCACCACCTAATTTAGCTAGCTAGAAAACCAACTAAAATGAAAACTTTCTTGCTACAAAATATTTACAGTAGTCATTTGGTGATATAAAGTCTGCATTCCAACCATCTAACCTCAAAAACGAAGTCGTTGAAAATTTCTCGAATCTTGGCACCAAGCACCAACATAGCCAAGTCTCACCACCAAACTTGGTTAGCTTGAAAACCAACGAAAATGAAAAATTTCTTGCACAAAAAATTTTACAGTAGTCATTTTGGGATATAAAGAGTGCATTCCAACCATATAATCTCAAAAACCAAGACGTTGAAAATTTCCCAAATCTTGGCCCCAAACACCAACCTAGCCAAGTCTCACCACAAAATTTGGCTAGCTTGAAAACCAATCAAAATAAATATTTTTTTGAACCAAGACTTTTAGGGTAGTCATTTGGAGATATAAAGAGCGCATTCCAACCATTAAATCTCAAAAACGAAGACTTTGAAAATTTCCCAAATCGTGGCACGAACCACCAACTTAGTCGAGTCTCACCACAAAACTTGGCTAGCTTGAAAACCAACAAAAATAAAAATTTCTTCCAAGACATTTTTAAAGTAGCCATTTGGTGATATAAAGAGTGCATTCCAACAATCAAATATCAAAAACCAAAACTCTGAAAATTTCACAAATCTTGACACCAAGGACAAACTTAGCCAAGTATCACCACCTAACTTTGAAAAACGAAGACTTTGAAAATTTCCGAATCTTGCCACCAAGCTCCAACATAGCCAAGTCTCACCTCAGAACTTGGCTAGCTTGAAAAACAACCAAATTGAAAAATTTCTTGCACGAGATTATTATAGTAGTCATTTGGGGATATATAAAGTGCATTCCAACAATCATATCTCAAAAACCAAGACTTTGAAAATTTCCCAAATCCTGCCACCAAAAACCAACTTAGCCAAGTCTCACCCCAAAATTTGGCTAGCTTGAAAACTAACCAAAATGAATAATTTCTTGCACCAAGATTTTTAGGGTAGTTATTTGGAGATATAAAGAGTGCATTCCAACCATTAAATCTCAAAAACCAAGACTTTGAAAATTTCCCAAATCGTGGAACCAACCACCAACTTAGTCGAGTCTCACCACCAAACTGGGCTAGTTTGAAAACCAACAAAAATGAAAAATTTCTTGCACGAGATTTTAACAGTAGTCATTTGGGGATATAAAGAGTGCATTCCAAAAATCAAATCTCCAAAAACCAAGACTTTAAAAATTTCCCAAATCTTGGCACCAAACACTAACTTAGACAAGTATCACCACCTAACCTAGTTAGCTTGAATACCAACGAAAATGACAACTTTCTTGCTCCAAAATTTTTACAGTAGTCATTTGGTCATATAAAGTCTGCATTCCAACCTTGGTTAGCTTGAAAACCAATGAAAAAGAAAAGTTTCTTGAACAAAAATTTTTACAGTAGTCATTTGGGGATATAAAGAGTGCATTCCAACCATATAATCTCAAAAACCAAGACTTTGAAAATTTCCCAAATCTTGGCACCAAACACCAACTTTGCCAAGTCTCACGACAAAATTGGGCTAGCTTGAAAACAACCCAAAATGAATAATTTCTTGCATCAAGATTTTTAGGCTAGTCATTTGGAGATATAAAGAGTGCAATGCAACCATTAAATCTCAAAAACCAAGACTTTGAAAATTTCCAAAATCGTGGCACCGACCACCAACTTAGTCGAGTCTCACCACCAAACTTGGCTAGCTTGAAAACCAACGAAAATGAAAAATTTCATGCACGAGATTTTTATAGTAGCCATTTGGTGATATAAAGGGTGCATTCCAACAATCAAATATCAAAAACCAAAACTCTGAAAATTTCACAAATCTTGACACCAAGGACAAACTTAGCCAAGTATCACCACCTAACTTAGCTAGCTTGAAAACCAACGAAAATTAAAAATTTATTGCTCCAAAATTTTAACAGTAGTCATTTTGTAATATTAAGACTGCATTCCAACCATCTAACCTAAAAAACGAAGTCTTTGAAAAATTCCCTAATCTTGGCACCAACCACCAACATAGCCAAGTCTCACCGCCAACCTTGGTTAGCTTGAAAACCAACAAAAATGAATAATTTCTTTCCCAAAAATTTTTACAGTAGTCATTTGGTGATATAAAGAGTGCATTCCACCCATATAATCTCAAAAACAAAGACTTTGAAAATTTCCCAAATCTTGGCACTAAACACTAACTTAGCCAAGTCTCACCACAAAATTTGGTTAGCTTGAAAACCGACCAAAATGAATAATTTCTTGCACCAAGATTTTTAGCGTAGTCATTTGGAGATATAAAGAGTGCATTGAAACCATTAAATCTCAAAAACCAAGACTTTGAAAATTTCCCAAATCCTTGCACCAACCATCAACGTAGTCGAGTCTGTCCACCAAACTTGGCTAGCTTAAAAACCAACAAAAATTAAAAATTTCTTGCCCGAGATTTTAACAGTAGTCATTTAACCTTCTAACCTCAAAAACGAAGACTTTGAAAATTTCCGAATCTTGGCACCAAGCACCAACATAGCCAAGTCTCACCACCAAACTTGGCTAGCTTGAAAAACAACAAAATTGAAAAATTTCTAGCGTGAGATTTTTATAGTAGTCATTTGGGGATATAAAGAGTGCATTCCAACAATCAAATCTAAAAAACAAAGACTTTAAAAATTTTCCAAATCTTGGCACCAAACAACAACTTAGCCAAGTATCACCACCTAACTTAGCGAGCTTGAAAAACCAACTTAGCGAGCTTGAAAATGAAAAATTTCTTGCACAAAATTTTTTAAAGTAGTAATTTGGGGATATAAAGAGTGCATTCCAACATTATAATCTCAAAAACCAAGACTTTGAAAATTTCCCAACTCTTGGCACCAAATACCAACTTAGCCAAGTCCCACCACAAAATTGGCTAGCTTGAAAACCATCAAAAATGAATAATTTCTTGCACCAAGATTTTTTGGGGAGTCATTTGGGGATAGGAAGAGTGCATTCCAACCATATAATCTAAAAAACCAAGACTATGAATATTTCGCGAGCCAAGTCTCACCACCAAACTTGGGTATCTTGAAAACCACCCAAATTGAAAAACATCTTGCACAAGATTTTTATAGTAGCCATTTGGGGATATAAAGAGTGGATTCCAATCATATAATCCTAAAAACCAAGACTTTATAAATTTCCCAAATCTTGGCACCAAACACCAATTGAGCCAAGTCTCACCACAAAATTTGTGTAGCTTGAAAGCCAAGAAAAATGAATAATTTCTTGCACCAAGAATTTTAGGGTAGTCATTTGGTGATATAAGGAGTTCATTCCAACCATTAAATCTCAAAAACCAAAACTTTGAAAATTTCCCAAATCGTGGCACCAACCACCAATTTAATCGAGTCTCACCACCTAACTTTGCTAACTTAAAAACCAACCAAAATGAAAAATTTCTTGCACGAGATTTTTACAGTAGTGATTTTGTGATACGAAGAGTTCATTCCAACCATCTAACCTCTAAAACGAAGACTTTGAAATTTTCTGAACTCGGGACTAAGCTCCAACATAGCCAAGTCGTGCACCAAACTTGGGTAGCCTGAAAACCACCCAAATTGAAAAATTTCTTGCAGGACATTTTTATAGTAGCCATTTGGGGATATAAGGAGTGCATTCCAATCATATAATATCAAAAACCAAGACTTTAAAAATTTCCCAAATCTTGGCACCAAACACCAACTCAGCCAAGTCTCACCACAAAATTTGTGTAGCTTGAAAGCCAAGAAAAATGAATAATTTCTTGCACCAAGAATTTTAGGGTAGTCATTTGGTGATATAAAGAGTTCATTCCAACCATTAAATCTCAAAAACCAAAACTTTGAAAATTTCCCAAATCGTGGCACCAACCACCAATTTAATCGAGTCTCAACACCAAACTTTGCTAGCTTGAAAACCAACCAAAATGAAAATTTCTTGCACGAGATTTTTACAGAAGTCATTTGGTGATACAAAGAGTGCATTCCAACCATCTAACCTCTAAAACGAAGACTTTGAAAATTTCCGAATCTTGACACCAAGCACCAATATAGCCAAGTCTCACCACCAAACTTGGGTAGCTTGAAAACAACCAAAATTGAAAAATTTCTTGCACGAGAATTTTATAGTATCCATTTGGGGATATAAAGAGTGCATTCCAATCATATAATCTCAAAAACCAAGACTTTAAATATTTTCCAAATCTTGGCACCAAACACCAACTGAGCCATGTCTCACCACAAAATTTGGGTAGCTTGAAAGCCAACAAAAATGAATAATTTCTTGCACCAACATTTTTAGGGTAGTCATTTGGTGATATAAAGAGTGCATTGCAACCATTAAATCTCAAAAACCAAGACTTTGAAAATTTCCCAAATCGTGGCACCAACCACCAATTTAATCGAGTCTCACCACCAAACTTTGCTAGCTCGAAAACCAATCAAAATAAAAAATTCATGCACCCAAATTGAAAAGTTTCTTGCACAAGATTTTTATAGTAGCAATTTGGGGATATAAAGAGTGCTTCCAATCATAAAATCTCAAAAACCGAGACTTTAAAAATTTTCCAAATCTTGGCACGAAACACCAACTAAGCCAAGTCTCACCAGAAAATTTGGGTAGCTTGAAAGCCAAAAAAAATGAATAATTTCTTGCACCATGATTTTTAGGGTAGTCCTTTGGTGATATAAAGAGTGCATTCCAACCATTAAATCTCAAAAACCAAGACTTTGAAAATTTCCCAAATCGTCGCAAAAACCACAAATTTAATCGAGTCTCACCACCAAACATTGCTAGCTTGAAAACCAACCAAAATGAAAATTTCTTGCACGAGATTTTTATGGAAGTCATTTGGTGATACAAAGAGTGCATTCCAACCATCTAACCTCTAAAACGAAGACTTTGAAAATTTCCGAATCTTGACACCAAGCACCAATATATAGCCAAGTCTCACCACCAAACTTAGGTAGCTTGAAAACCACCCAAATTGAAAAATTTCTTGCACGAGATTTTTATAGTAGCCATTTGGGGATATAAAGAGTGGATTCCAATCATATAATCATAAAAATAAAGACTTTAAAAATTTCCCAAATCTTGGCACCAAACACTAACTCAGCCAAGTCTCACCACAAAATTTGGGTAGCTTGAAAGCCAACAAAAATGATTAATTTCTTGCACCAAGGTTTTTAGGGTAGTCAATTTGTTTTATAAATAGTGCATTCCAACCATTATCTCTCAAAAACCAAAATTTTGAAAATTTCCCAAATCGTGGCACCAACCACCAATTTAATCGAGTCTCACCATCAAACTTTGCTATCTTGAAAACAAACCAAAATGAAAAATTTCTTGCACGAGATTTTTACAGTAGTCATTTGGTGATACAAAGAGTGCATTCCAACCATCTA
Source organism: Vigna reflexopilosa (assembly GCA_027742785.1). Classification (NCBI taxonomy): domain Eukaryota; kingdom Viridiplantae; phylum Streptophyta; class Magnoliopsida; order Fabales; family Fabaceae; genus Vigna; species Vigna reflexopilosa. The sequence continues at coordinate 1,736 of JAFNIE010000614.1, read as the reverse complement.
ACCTCTAAAATGAAGACTTGGAAAATTTCCGAATCTTGGCACCAATTACCAAAATAGCCAAGTCTCACCACCAAACTTGGGTAGCTTGAAAACCACCCAAATCGAAAAATTTCTTGCACGAGATTTTTATAGTAGCCATTTGGGGATATAAAGAGTGGATTCCAATCATATAATCCTAAAAACCAAGACTTTATAAATTTCCCAAATCTTGGCACCAAACACCAACTGAGCCAAGTCTCACCACAAAATTTGTGTAGCTTGAAAGCCAAGAAAAATGAATAATTTCTTGCACCAAGAATTTTAGGGTAGTCATTTGGTGATATAAAGAATTCAATCCAACCATTAAATCTCAAAAACCAAAACTTTGAAAATTTCCCAAATCGTGGCACCAACCACCAATTTAATCGAGTCTCACCACCAAACTTTGCTAACTTAAAAACCAACCAAAATGAAAAATTTATTGCACGAGATATTTACAGTAGTGATTTTGTGATACGAAGAGTTCATTCCAACCATCTAACCTCCAAAATGAAGACTTTGAAAATTTCCGAATCTTGACACCAAGCACCAATATAGCCAAGTCTCACCACCAAACTTGGGTAGCTTGAAAACCACCCAAATTGAAAAATTTCTTGCACGATATTTTTATAGTAGCCATTTGTGGATATAAAGAGTGGATTCCAATCATATAATCTTAAAAACAAAGACTTTAAAAATTTCCCAAATCTTGAACAAAACACCAACTGAGCCAAGTCTGACCACAAAATTTAGGTATCTTGAAAGCCAAAAAAAATGAATAATTTCTTGCACCAAGATTTTTAGGGTTGTCATTTGGTGATATAAAGAGTGCATTCCAACCATTAAATCTCAAAAACCAAGACTTTGAAAATTTCCCAAATCATGCCACCAACCACCAATTTAATCGAGTCTCACCACCAAATTTTGCTAGCTTGAAAACCAACAAAAATGAAAAATTTCTTGCACGAGATTTTTACAGTAGTCATTTTTTGATACAAAGAGTGCATTCCAACCATCTAACCTCTAAAACGAAGACTATTAAAATTTCTGAACTCGGCACTAAGCTCCAACATAGCCAAGTATCAGCACCAAACTTGGGTAGCTTGAAAACCACCCAAATTGAAACATTTCTTGCACGAAATTTTTATAGTAGCCATTTGGGGATATAAGGAGTGCATTCCAATCATATAATCTCAAAAACCAAGACTTTAAAAATTTCCCAAATCTTCGCACCAAACAAGAACTGAGTCAAGTCTCACCACAAAATTTGGGTAGCTTGAAAGCCAACAAAAATGAGTAATTTCTTGCACAAGGGTTTTTAGGGTAGTCATTTTGTGATATAAAGAGTGCATTCCAACCATTAAATCTCAAAAACCAAGATTTTTAAAATTTCCCAAATCGTGGCACCAACCACCTATTTAATCGAGTCTCACCATCAAACTTTGCTACCTTGAAAACAAACCAAAATGAAAAATTTCTTGCACGAGATTTTTACAGTAGTCATTTGGTGATACAAAGAGTGCCTTCCAACCATCTAACCTCTAAAATGAAGACTTGGAAAATTTCCGAATCTTGGCACCAATTACCAATATAGCCAAGTCTAACCACCAAACTTGGGTAGCTTGAAAACCACCTAAATCGAAAAATTTCTGCACGAGATTTTTATAGTAGCCATTTGGGGATATAAAGAGTGGATTCCAATAATATAATCCTAAAAA
>JAFNIE010000613.1:0-28476 GCA_027742785.1 Vigna reflexopilosa | reverse complement strand
AACAGCTTCCTCATTTCTCTGAGAAGGGCTTCGCCAAACCCAGTCCCGTAAAACCTCTCCCACATCTCTTTCTCCAGCTCCACCACGTCCGCGTCCTTCTCCGCTTCGCTCCGCCGCCGAAGCGCCGCAACGTCCTCCTCGTCCTCGCTGCACAGCGGGTACACCCGCCCAGCCCCCATGATGTCGTTGCAGCATCCGCACGAGCACCGCCGCGAGTGCGTCACCATCTCTAACCCCACGCTATTGCTCCGCAGATGCCGTCGCTTCCGCCGCAGCGCCTTCTGGCACAGTCTCGTCGGCACCTTGTACATCGCTAGATACATCATGTTCGCCAACCCGAACGAGAAGCAGCAGCACACGGCGGCGGTACCGCCCACCGCCTCCCCCAGCCTTGTCCCCGTCTGGGGGAAGCTCCGGCTCTGCTGCACAGCGGCTGCCGCGGGCGAGACACTGCCGACCGAAGAACAACCTTTTTCGACATAACTGTCCGTAGCCGCTACGTGACAGCTGTTTTCAGTTATTTAGTTTTTTCTTTTTTTCTTTTCTCGTATCCTTCTTTCTTCGGCTTCCACTGATAATCCTCACGGTTGGTATGGTGTGGATAATTCTTTAACAAGTTGAAGAAAGAAGGGAGAAAAAGATTCATGAGAGAAAGGTTTTATCCTTTTTCTTGTGGGTGGCCATGGCGATGGGAACCAGGTTGGCAGTGGTGAATTAAGAAAGTCACATATATAGAAAAAAAATTGTTTTTTTATAGAAAAATTAATTTTTAGGAGATGATGATTAAGCTAAGATGTAGGAGGAGATAAATAAGGTATTAATTGAGGGTGTTTTCTAGGGTTTATAGTGGAAGTTTGATGGAAATAGGTGTTAACCTAGAAATAGGAGTTTTCACCAAAATGACAAATGTGTATGAAGAAAATTATTTTGATGTTATATATTGGTCAACACATTATATTTAAATTATAAAATAATTACAATCTATAATGTTATAAAATATTTACCAACTTATACACTAAATATATTGTAGTTACTATTTTTATTTTTTAATGTATTATCATAATTATTATTATTAAAATTCAAGTTATGGATCAAAATTTAAATATTTTTTTTCTTATTGTTTTGGTTTTGATAGTTAACGCCTTTCAAATAAAAGATAATTCAGATTTTAACATATAATAGGCAAAAATTTTAACAAATATTAATTCTAAATGACATTAACAATTTTAAAAAAAATCCACATTAAGTATTTTTTACAAAATTAAAACTCAATAGAGTCTTTATAAAAAAAAAATTCAAATGATTTATAATTTATAATTATTATTTATAATTTCTTATCATCACGATTGATATGAAATGTTATCTTTTAAGATGCATATTTACTTACTTTATTAGAATCAAATTGAAATATTTCTCTCTACTCAGGAAGTCTGAAACTTCAAACGGTGAACCAGTAATTGGAGATAAGCCCAGCCCAACCACAAATTATTGTCTCAGCCCTCAATGGTCTTGTCTTGTTTAAACACCAAACAAACATGGTGTTCGCAACATTATACACAACTAAATAAAATCTCATTGTCTAGTTCAGTGGAAAAAAACTAATATTTTTTTTTACTACTAATATCCAAAGTGTTAAAATTATATTGAACAGTATTAATGTAAATGTTTTAATCATTTATTAAACAATAATTATGGTTATTAAAATTAACTAGATATGAATGATTATTATAAAGTTTATGCTTCGATAACAACTGTGTTTTTCAATTCCTATATTACTTATTCATTAAACAGAATATTATGAATTATTTTCATTTATATAAGTATTTATAAAGCTATTTTTAACAAGTGAAAACACGTAAATTGTTCCACATTTGTATTCAGTAATAAAAACAATAATTAACTATTTGTGTTAAAAAAATAAATGATATTTCCAATATAAATAGTAGTTATGTAATATTATAAATACTAATTAATCTACCTTACTACATGAGAATTAAAGACAGGATGATAATTTTAAAACTTTGAAAGGGTGAAAATAAAAAAAAATACCGGGACAAATATTAAATTCATGCATTATATAAAAAAAAATTAAAATCATCAAAGATTAAAATTTTACAAGAATGAAAAACAGAAATTAGTTTGAAAGATCAAAGTGAAACTTATAAAAACCTAGAAAATGGTAGTTTCCAAGTGATATTGGTTTAAAAATATTATTTTAATATTAAAAAGTTTTATTATAAATAGTTTTGTGAATAACAAGTTTTACTATTTGAAAATACACAATTTTTTTATAAATAATTTTTTTAGAGTTTTTCTGGCTTTCTCTATGAGGATTTTCATCCTTTTTTTATCAAGTTGGTTTTTTACTTTTTTTCTTTGATCAGTTTTGTTTTCTTTGCATGCTAGTTATTTTTGTTTTGCATGTGAAGCTTGAGTTTTTTTATAAGACTCTTTCCTCATCAGTGATCCTAATAGGATAAGAATTTATGTAAGTTGGAACTATTTGTAAGGTGAGGTTTGCACCTCACCTATATATTATAAATAAACCTCACCTATATATTATAAATTGGACTTATCTCTAGTCGATGTGGGACTTCCGACACACCCCCTTCACGCCGAGGTATAGACATTTTGTGCGTGATAGTAGAAATTGGGGTGGTCCAATAGCGGCCCAACAATGGGTGGAAACAAAAATGCCCACTTAGAACTCGCTAGGATAGACTCTAATCATGGCTCTGATACCATATTAGAAAGTGAGTTTTTAAAGCCTAACTCAACCCTACAAAACTGGTTTGTAAGGTGAGGTTTGCACCTCACCTATATATTATAAATTGGCCTTATCTCTAGTCGATGTGGGACTTCCAACACTATTTTAGACTTTCTAGAGCGGTTTGGTCTTCTGTCATTGGAAAACTAATATTGCTTTAATATTGTGTTAAGAAGTATGAATGTATGTTTGATAGGTTGTGACATTTATGTTTTATTGAATATGTTTATCAATTGAGGATTTTTGAGTATGTTTGTGTATAGATGAGTGAATGTTGTCTATTGATGAATATTTCTATGTACGATTTTGGATTGTTACTCGTGTGAATTTTTTAATGCTAGTGTTTTGGAGCTATATGAGGTATAATCTGTTATAGAATTTATACTAATGAAGAGGGAAGTGTTATGAGGTTGTTTTTAGTCTGAATTGGAGCTTTGGTAGATGAAATTCTAGAGGAGCGACTTTGGTGTGATAATTGATGTGTGGGATCTGTTTTAGGATCATTTAAAATTTGTATAGAACCTTAGTTAACCAAAAAAAGGGATGATGTTGATTTAGGAAGTAGTGATTTGGTAAGAGTTGTAGAGTAGTTTAGTGCTAAATAGGGATTTTGATATGCGAGATTTTGAGATAATTGTTGGATGGAGAATCCTGACTTTTAAAGTTTATTTTTAGGCTATTTAATATTTTTTTAAAGGTTGAGTTTACTAAATTGTTATAAAGAATGACTAGGATTGAATTATGAGCTTTAGAATGGTGTTCTAGTATAGTAACTTAGAAATTCATGAAAAAACAAGACTAATAGAGTTTATGGTCTAGTGTTCTTTTTCCATAGGTTGTTCACAGATTAATCTTGTGTGATATCTTGAGAGGGGGAAATGGCAATTGTACAACTTGCTATAGTCTGACATCAATACATATATCCGGATTGGTCAAGTCTAGAATTTATCTCTATGTTTAGGTTTGATTTGATTTGGAAATAAATTGTGTTATATGATGTTTTATAATTGCATGATTTGATTCTTTTGAAATTACCTTACCCTTGCTGCTTTAGTTTGTTTATGCTTGTTTTCTATTTTGCAATGATCACTTAAATGGTGTAAGCTTTAGGAAATATATTTCTAGCACGGTTAGATTTTCGTTAATCAAGTGTAAACCTGATCCTTAAATAATCTTTAAGTATTTTTGTTGTTAGTTATTATAAAATTTTATTTTAATAGTTTTACACTATTAAAATGGGATATTACAAAAGTCACAAATATATTTAAGTCTAGCTAAATTAAAAAGTACAATGTACTAGACATTATATTTTGAACTTAAACATATTGAATTACTATTGTTCATGAAATATATTTTAATGTAACTAGTTTAAAAAATTGACCACAAAAGTTGTATCATAACATTTAATTTTATTATTGAATGTTAACAATGTGTGAATCTCACTCACTTGAAGTCATGATTGACAATGAAGCAAAAGAGTATTTTTATTCCCTAGCTAGATTCACACACTAAGTCACTAAACTTTATGAAAACCATTTAGAGAAGGGGAAAAATAAAGAGGCTTTAAATTTGAACTTACCACATGTTGAAGTAAAGTTACCAATTATTTACATGTTAAGTCATTCTCAGGTATATTTGGCAAGGCATATTGTATATCTTTTAATCACTTTACTTTAAACATAGAAAACACAAAGTGAAGAGGAATATAATCCAAAACAATGATGACTATCTCACAATCCTTAAACTATTTCTCGGGATCCAATGAGGGAAAGCTCAGATCAACATGTATAAACAAAAGACATAGATCATCAACCTTTGTCTTTATCTTCAATGCTACACTTCACTCTTTCTTTTGTTCTTTTCTTTTGACTACCTTTGGTCTAAGATACTTACTCACTTTAACTTCTTTCCAAATCAGCAAAAGAACAACACCAAGCTTCACATGATTTTCTCTCACTTTTCCCATTCAAAAAATACATTAAAATATCCAAAAAAGAAAGAAAGAAAACCCTCATATCACATAATTGGAACTTCGTTTCAATTTTTTACATTTGGATCAAACCCCCCCACCCCATCAAGTATCAAAAGATATACTACCATGTTCATTAGATCATTATCATCATCAATCATACAAGCAAGGATCATCCCTTTTCCCTTTACCCTTTATCCTTTTCCCTTTTCCCAAATCCCAAAATTTCTTCACAATCAAACGTTACATATTCTGTTTCTGTTGTTCCTCTCAGCAGCAATAGATAGAAGCCTTGACACACCCTGAGTCCACACATCATACTCTCTCTGATTTCTGCACTCAAATTCAACAACTCCACGCATCACTGTTTTCAAACCAAAGTACCGACGGTTCTCTCCACCTTCAAGCAAGTGGCGACCGGGCCAAGCAGGCATATCTTTGATCACTCCAAGCACCACATCTGTGCAATATTTTCAAAAAAGGGGTTTGAAATTAAACTTAAAGAACAACCCATTTGATTCTTTTCCTACTTTAAAGACCACAACTTTCACAAATCCCCAAACCGGACCAAGACCCACCTCCAATTCAGTTAAATTATTTCAAGACTGCGACAAAAAAGTAAACCAAAATCAAAGACTCACTCTTCTTCTTTTTTGTGATGGTCCCAGCAACGTGCCTGCTCTTCATCTTCACCATAACCTGAGAGCACAAAAAGAGCCTCCAAAGGGTTATCACCACTTGCAGATTTCTCGGAAAACTAAAACTTCATCTCATCCCTTCACATCACATCATTCTAAGCGCCCTCACTTTACAACTTTTTTTCATACTCTTAATTCATCACCAAATAATTGTTTATCTAATACATCATTTGGAACAAAGTAAACAAAAGTCGCACCTGGTTCATTCTGTTTATGTAAACGGATACGATTTTCCAATGCAGTTCACCTGCAAGAGCAATAACCGATTCTCAAATCAAATCATTTCCTAATCATATCATACAAGGAAGAAACACAAGACATTTAAAATAACACCACAGAATCTGCTTTACTAATGTCTTTTTACTCCACAGACACAAAACACAAAACATGCCAAATTGTAACAAACGTTCTGAATCAAACAAAGTAAAATAACACAACAGAAATGTAAATTTCAGAAAATATACCGGTGCGTGTGCGCTTGAGAAGTTCACAGCCTCTGGCCAGCAATTCTCTGCTACAGATGCCCAAGAAGTTTTCTTCTGGCACAATTTCACCACTGAAGCTACTATTAGAGCTGCCATTGCTACCACTACCGTTACCGCCGCCACCCCCACCGCCACCCAAATTCTTCTCCACAGGAATCACCGCTGCTATGTTCCAAACCTCCTTAAGGACCCTCGCTTTCAACGTGGCAGCACCGCGTAAAGCTGCAAATTCAGGCCACAAACACCATGCTCAACACAAAAGCATCACAACCCCACAAAAAATTCCTATGTAGGGACAGAAACAGATCCATTTTGAAAACAAGAACTAATGTTTACTGAAAATATTGCATGAACATCAGAATAAGATAATATAAAGTTGTCCTATGTCAGGATATATTTCCAAAAATGCTAGTACAAAACAAGGAATAAAAACAATAATTGAGAGAAAATCCATTCACTTTAAGTTTTTTTATTTGGTTCTTCTAAATTTGAGCAAGTGTGAAGTAAGTCAAAGTGAAAATAATTTCCACAAAATCAATAATCTCCGACCCTTTAAAACCAAGTACATTACAGTTAAATAAATTCAAAATAATTATCCAATTATAACGTTAAAATTTTCACGTTAAAGCAGTTAAAGTGAATGTCATTTGTTTCTATTGTCATGCTGATACCTGTGGCCGCAGCTGCCGTCAACGTCGTGATGTCGCCGGCGGACCTCACGTTCACGGCGGAGCTGACCACCGAGGCCAGGTGGTCGCGCTCGGCACCCATGGCCTCGGCCGCCTCCACACACTGGGCTGCCACCAGAGTGGCCGCCGATGCCACCGCCATGTGAGTCTTTGCCATCTGCTCGTCCTTTCCGGAACCGGAAGAGGCGGCGGCAGTGCCGGCGACGATGGCAGCAACGGCGGCAGCGACGCCAGCAACCGAAACAGCAGCGTGGAGCTGAGCATTATGCGCCCTGGTCTCCTCCTTCTTCTTCTCCTTCCTGTCCTTCAGCCACCTCCCCACTGTCTTACCCCCGCCTGCGGCGGCGGCGGCGGCAGCGCCGCCGGCACCCCAGTATTGACCATTGAGACCGGTGATGATGCTGGTGGCGTTGTGGTTGTTGTTCGAACGGTTATACTGCAGAGAAAAAATTCAATGTGGTGGGCCATTCTAAGAACAACATAGACAAGCAACCAACAAATTGTTTTGCAACATCAACTTTGTGTGTTTCACAATGGATCTTGTCGTGTCAGTGAAAATATTCTGTGTCTATTTCCAAATCACTAATATCTTATCAATATTTGTAAATATTTTAGTACCAAGTTAATAAAAATTGTTAACATTAGTCCTCTGCTGTTCTGAACAAAAGAACAAGGTAAAAAACCTTGGCGTGGCAGAGTCCAAAAATGTACTTATCTTCATTTATATTTTGGTCTGTGCCTATGGTTAACTTATGTTCAATCCTTTTTTCCAATTTTTCCTCATAGGGTGGTCCATCAGCTATTAATGCAACCCAATGGGAATTTTTTTTTTCAGGCATGATCAGGAATCAGAAGGATGGTTATTGTTGGTGGCTCTCACCAATTTTACAAAGAAGGGGGGACCAGTGCATAACCTTGTAACTGAAATTGCAATGGAAAAAAAAATTGAAACACTAAGAAGCACGAGGATTCCGAAGCAAAATTGTCCATTTTTTGCCGGGCTAAAAACACTATTTTCCGTTAACTAGTTTGTAATTTATTGAATTATTTTTAGCGGGCAGTGGAAAAATAAACAAAAACAAAACAAGTACTAACTAGTTTGTTTGTTTTGTTTGCAGTGAAGAGAGAAAAGCAGAGGACTCTCTCCATGTTTGTTCTGTTTTGTTGGTAAGAGAGAAAGCTGAAACTACATGGTGGGTTTGGTTGGTTGGTTTGGTCCAAGTGTGCAGTGATATCAGTGTTCGTGCTTTGCACCAAACAAAACGTGTAACTCTATTTAAAAAAAAAAAAAAAACATGTTTGTCGGTTCAGAGAGAGAAAGGGAGGGAGAGACATAGTTACCTTGAAATCGTCAATCTCAGAAGGGGAAACCGGGGGGCTGTCTGTCAGGGAGCCATTAAGAGGGCCACTGCTGTGAGAGAGCCTTCCTGAGGTCCTTGGCGATACCTCCTGCTGACCAAACTCAAACCACCCATTCTGCTTCAGTCTTTTGTCACCATTAACACACAAAATTGAAGACTACTGATACAAACATATTCAAATTAAGGATATATGTTCAAATGACATTTCCTCAATTTAAGTTTATAAGTTATTTAATCTAGGCTTAATCATTCATATATCTATAACCAAACAAATTTAATTTTTATACATCCTTTTTTTTTTAGCTTTCACAAATTTTGACAATAAAAGCTAAAAAGTTCAAAATTATATATACATGAACTGAAAAAGCTAAAATGTCTAAAATAGATGACGTTTAAATGTAAAAACTAAGAAAATTTTGTATATCAACAGATACCAAAAGAAAAAAATTAAACTAATTACAGTGATCCTGAAATTTTTACAGTACCAACACTGGTACAGAAAAAACGACTTCCTTCACTGAATTCAACCACTAATATGCCCCTACTTAGCAACTAACACATTGAAATCTCTGGGAAAAAAATTGAGATAATTTAATTTTGTTATTCTCCTTTCTACATAGAAGTAGTTGCAGAGAGAAGAAAGAGAAGATGAAGCAAGAATGGAAGAGTGAGTGAGCATACGGAGTGAGACATGATACGATCCATGATCATCTGCGAGGTCTCAGAGGAAGCAAAGGAGAACGGGTTGCCAGAAACAGTGGCGGATTCTTCAACTTCTCCCGCTATGTCTTCGAGTATCACAGAGGCATTAGAATTGTTGGAACAGAGGTTAAGGTGGTTGTTGTTGGTTTTGTTGGAACACGGTGGAAGCTGTTGAGACGAAGAGAGAGCCTTGGAGACTTCCATCGCGGAGGCGCTCCACGACCGCAAGAGGAACTCCATGGGGTCACGGGGCGCCGTGCTGTGAAACGGGTCGGGTCTCCATGCGGGTCGCTCCTTTTCCATTATCGGGTTCGGGTTTTGAAGAAACGAAGATGAAGAGGTTTTGTTTTGTTGAGAGAATCAGAGAGGTTTTAAAGAAGAAGAGGGAGCGGAAATAAGAAGTTCTATTAAAAGAGCACGGAGACATGTGACAACCGTTGATCTTTGTCAGGACTTGATCAACGGGTCTCGTTTCTCGATGCCATCATGCAAATTATACCCTACCACACTTCATAAAAGATATAAAGAAGGGGAATTTTTGACAAAGGAAAAAAGTGAGGGGAAAACATATTAAATAGGAAGATTAATTAAAATTTTTTAATTGATTTATTAATCTATTTATATAATCAAATAAAAAAAATAACCTTTGGTGTTTCACTCACAATTGTAGTAAAAAAAATGGATCTTTTTTCAAGTTCTGAAAAGGAAAAAAAAAAAAAAAACCATAGATGAGTTCTACTTTATACCTAAGTTAATAAAATCAAAGAATTCAGGATAAGATTAAAGGGTCTTTGGTTTGAACCCCTTTTTTTGGTTAAAGTGAGAAAGTGTTTCTATTTGATTTTCTCAAATCCCATGTTGATATCAAGACTAAATTATTTGTATTCAGGAAATTTATTTGTTTTTATGAAATTTAATTAATAAATTTGATATACCTGAAATTAATATTGAATTTTTTTGTAACCTTATTTTTTCTGAAAAATAAAAAAGAAAATGATAAATAAGATGGATGAGATATTTGTCTTTTGCATGTGGGTCCTATAATGTACAGAAAAAATGGTACCATATTATTCGTTGACAGAGGCAATGCAATGCAACTCTGTTTTTGCTAACGATTGTGCAGATGCCACTCACACACAAACAAAACAATCACAGTGATTTTCATAATTGCCAAAATCAATTTCACCTATCTTTTCTAATGGACACTGTAAAATTATTTTATTTTATCTTTTCATTCAATTATAAATCATTTCTTACTTTTTCATAGGAATTATCTCAAAGCATACACTTTTCAAATTATTTTTTTAATACATTAAAATTTGACATGTTTGACGAGCAAATTACATGCAAGTTTAATTCTCTGACAGTGTCTTCATCACTGATCTGAGATCTCAGTTTGGAGCATTGCTCTCACAGTTTACCAAACATGAATTCACTGCACGAGGAACATGACACTGTGAATGTACAAAGCTACGTAGGACACATTGATGTTTTAGCATTTACTACAACATTAATGAATCCTTCTCGATACTGCTCCATTCTTGGATGGTCACGAGTTCCCAGCAAAGAAAGAGGGGACAAGGATGTTACAGTTGCATGAAGCAGAAGTGTCTCATGAAATAGTTTTAGGTTTTGAGCATGCATGACATGAGAGCTTCTGATCAGAAGCATCCATCACTCTAACTGTTCATCCAGCCAGCTTGTCCATTAATGAGATTCCTTTCTCTGGGTTTAAACCTAGATCCATATATATTAATCTATGTCTTCACCACCCTGTTCATCTTCCTGCTCACCCTTTCTTTTTCATTCTTAATTAATTCATTTATATATAATAAATTTTTAACATTTTTTTTTTGCCTGAATTTGGATCTTTCAAACATTATTTTATTAATTATAGCATATTTGATATATGGATATATGTATATATAATGTTGAATCTATTTCTAGTTACATTGTCCACCTGCCACACGAATGGAAAAGGAAAATGGTGGAACAGTGATGATAATGATTCATCTATGCTGGTTGAATATATATTTTTTGCATTATCGTGAAAACGTACGTACGTGTGAGTACACCCCAATTGATGAACTTGTTTGCATTGATAACTCAATAGATAATATAATATAATATAATATACACATTATTAAATGCATGTTTTCACCTTCAAATAGAACTATATAGGGATAGATTCGAAGTGATGGTTAAAGATGTTGTTTTCAAAAAGTTTTAAATATTTTAATTTTATTGTATAATTGAGAGTTTTTATTGCATAATAATTGGTTATCAACTTAGTTAATTGATTAAAAATATAAGACGTGAGAAATTACAATTTACACTATTGGATTAAAATTATAGGAAGATTATGAAATAAAATTTGGACAGGGAAAAAGTGGTGAGTTTTACTGTGGGAAAGTAGGAGTATTTTTTGTCATTTCTTAGCTAAAAATACACTACAGGAATGGTTCTTGCATGGACAAAGACATCATGAATAGACATGGGACAGGTAGCCATAATGCAGAAAATTAGATTGTGACCAAACCAAAGGGACACAATACACAGTAAGAAACAGCACTAGCTAGTGATGGAAAAATAATAACAAGTCATTGTTACTATCAAATTTGCTGGAAACAATTTCATCATCGTATCTGCAAGCTGTTTTAGGTTAAACACGTATATGTAGGAGAGATTCATACAATTTAACAACCTATTGCCAGCACATCATAATATCATATATATATATATATATATATATATATATATATATATATATATATATATATATAATATTCAAATAATTAATTTTCTTTTTTTTATGACTATCAAGTTTATAATTTGTTAATCATTTATGCATGCACGAAGATGGTTAGAAGAATAGTCGAAGAAGAAATAATAGAGAAGGAAGAAAGGTGGTAAACGATGATTCTAAATTTTATTTCATAACATGAGAATATTTTATTAATCGTTTCATTTTTTAAGTGGGTTTAATTTTGTTAGAAAAACTCTTTCTTATATCTTTTTTTTTTAAATTTTATAGATACTGTAGAAAGTGAAGGAGTGAGATTTGAGGTAAGTTAATTTGGAGGTGAGAAAGAGAAGTAAAACTTGAAATTAAGAAAGGAATGAAAAATTATTTAATTTAGTTTTTAGAAAGGGTGTGAAGAAAATTAATTATTACAAATTTTAGAAAAATAGGATTAAAGTTATTTGAAAGTTTTAAAATACAATTCTCATGATTAATAAAAATTGACGTGTATTTAATTGTTTATTTACTTACCAAGACTTGTATCTTTGCCAAGTAGAGTAATGATTAAATTAAATACAAAGTGTAAAAGTTGAATAAAAACAAAAAGTAAAAGGAAAGGAACGTACAAAGAGAACTTTAATTTAACAAAAACTAGCAATAAAAAGAAATTTTTTATTCAATTGCATTTCTTTAAATTGTTATTTAGAAAAATTACCAAAACTAAATGAGTTAAATATATACATGAATTATTTGAATGTGATATAGAGAAAGTATTATGCCACAAATTAATCTTTTGAACTAACACAATTCTAATTCGCAATTTTTATGTATGTTACGATTTATACACTTACATTGAATTTATTTTTGTCATATTTATCATATTCCTCTATACTTTATCTATAACCAAGCAATTTAATTGAAATTATCTCAAATAGAATATTCTATTTATCTCAAATAGTATATATATGATAAAGGTTAAAATACCCCTACTTAGTATAATATTTGGACTAAAATTCAACTACTATACAAAAATAATATGCAAATAAAGGATATAAGTAATATGTTTGGATGAGATTCATTTAAAAACTAGAAAAATGGGTTAAGAAAAGGGATCACCTTAGTCATAAAGTTAATGAAAATTATAAAAATAATAAAATTAAGAATATATTCTTCATCTTTGTAACTATATATCCTAAGATGGAAATATGTAGAAAAACTATTCATATATACAAGGACTAGTAGAAACGTCGTATGTTACCAATGCTGCGCATGCAACCTTTTCGGACCATTTAATGCAATAAACTATTTTCCATTTTTACTTTTTACTGTAAAACTATTATTTCACTCTTCTCCACTTCAATTTTTTTACACACAAAATAACTACAGTTAATAATAATAAAAAAAAAAAACACTACATACGTATTAATTTGATTTACAAAATTGATATAATCCAAACTTTCATATTTTCATTAATATTTTCTTTTAGTCAAAACAATATTTTCAAATTAATCATACTTTCAATATCCAATTCTAATAACTATTATGCACATCATTTAATAATAGAAATTAAGAATAATTTAAATATATATTTTTTAATTCTTTTAAGATACTTAGGTGAATTTATAATTAATTAAAATTTGTCCACTGATATTAAATAATTATCATACATTTAAAATATTATCTCTTTTAGAAATATTTTTCGTCACAATTTGTTTTTTAAAAAAAACGTCTCGAATGATGTAAGAAAGAAAAAAATATTTAAATTACATTTAGTCTTGATGATTAAGTGATATAAAATTATTATTATGCACAATAGAAATTAAGAATAATTTAAACATATATATTTTTTAATTCTCTTAAGATACTTTTTAAAATTGAACTTAGAATTAGTTGAAATTCGTTGAGTGATATTAGTTAATTATTATTCCTCCAAAATATTATCCGTTTTTGTCTAATATAATTTTATTTTTAAAAAAAAATTCCAAAAATATTAAATGTAATAGAAATATTATTAGAGTTTAATTTACTAATAAAAAAAAATCCTTTTGAAAGAATAGAGGAAGGATGAAAAAAAAATGATTGAATATTTGAATGTGACCCTGAAATTAACATGAAAAATAAGAATGAAAAGGTGGGTCCAAAGTGTTCCTCAGTGTCTGACCGAATTAACAATTAGAAGAGAGTCTGTGAGAGATACGTTTTAGCGTAGCAAAACCTTGACCCTTCTTCATTTATTTTGCCCTAACTTTCACTTTCTCTCCTTTTCTCAAACCCTTTTTTGTTTCTTCTACCAAAATTCAAAATTACTTCATTTTAGAATTAAGTACCGAAATTTCAGTTATACGACAATCAAACCCTAACCCTACTACATCTTTACAAAGATCAACACTTTTGGATTCAGGAGAGTAAGCAAAATAGTCTCTGACATGATTTTTATTTTCTAAAAAACACACCGTTGTTAGAACATATATGTCGAAATTGCTAGGAATACAGACGTGAGTTCAAGTCCTATATTAGATAAAAATAAGAAAATAAAGCAGATGTAAAATATTCATTAACTCGTTATTTTAAGGTTTTAAGTAAAGAGTAATGTCAATCTCTTATATGATTGGATTCAGATGTGACAAATGTTTATGTCTCTCCAGTAAATCTCTTTCTCGATAGATCCAATTAGAGTATGTTAAGATGAACTGCTCACATGAATGAATTTTGTTTTCATTTTATGTGTGGTTTAAGAATGTTAGTAATGTGGAAGAGACAATGGAAGTAAAGAAAGGGCAAGGAATATTTGTGTGGTCAAATATGTGGGGCTGTAAATGGTTAATTGGCTGGTCACAGTGGTGAATAATTGGATAATGTTTGTACTTTTGTTTCTTTTAATGCCAACATTTTTGGCACTTGCACCCACATGACAAAAACATTCATCAACCTTGCTGGATCTTCCTGCTCAACTTTTCATTCATTTTTTACAATAATTAATTACCAGAAGAAAATTTATATTTTGCTTCAACTTTCTCCTTTATGTTACACAGTAATTCACCTTTATGCTATGCTGAATCTCATCAAAAATCATAGTTTTATTGCAATGATATTTAGTTTTTAAAAGAGTCGAATCTTTTTTTGGGTTAGTAGGAAAATTTAGGGCAAAATAGAGCTTTGAAACTTTACAAACTGAAAACTATGCCTTAAACAACACTTTTTGTTTATAAAATATAATTATACTTTTTATGGTTTCTCAATTTTGAACTAAGTTTATTTGTGGTAACCAAATTTAAAATTGGTATTTTTGAATCCTCAGGATTTTGTTTTAGTTTATATGTCCAAACATTTTATACAGCAATGTTAGATAAACACTTTGAAAGAAAAATACATGTATTGTGAAAATGAATAATTTAAAAAAAAAATTGTAAGGTCACACTTTTATTAATAAGGTCCAATCTAATCTTCACTTAAAAAGTTTAAAACTTACTTTTATTATTCATTATCAAGAGAATTTATTAAGGTCTTGTTTAACATTCAAAATCTTAAATTTAATATCATATTAATAATATTTGATATTTTAACAAATTCAAATGTTAAAGGTACTACTTGCATAATTATTAGTACAAAACTTGTCTTTAACATTACATTATTATCGACAAATCCAGAGCAAAACAATAAAATAGACTCCCAGTAATAATTTTGTAAATTATTGCAACTTATTTATCCCATATTCTTAGAGGTTGGACGAAGAATTCAACATATTTATTTATGTTGGACTAACATATAATAACAAATAAATTCATCTATATCAATATTATTCAAATTTGTTTCATTTTTTTATGAAGAATTTCTACATTGATTGAGTAAAGGTATTGATAATATTTTACTTTTTCAATTGGAAATAGAGACAGAAAAGAGTATGTATATATTTATTCTGTTCACGTTTTCATACAACCTAATACTTATCACTGGGTTTTTATTAAATTATTAAAATATTAATAATTTATAAGATAATCTTATATATATATATATATATATATATATATATAATATAATATATTTTATTTTAGCTACATACTTTTTTTCTCTTTTCTAATTATTTAGCTTATGAAATCAATTCTTCAATATATTTTCTCTTTTATGAAAAAATTTATACAATTATAAAATGATGTATATAAATTAAATATTTTTTTATATTCCATATTTAAATATTTCTATTCTTTTTTAATATTTTTTATTTTATTTTTTTCACATAAAAATCTTTAACTCTCAGTATTCAATAGCATAAACCTTTTATTTACTAATTAAATATAGAAAATTATATTTTTTATTCTCTTATTCTTAACTTTTTTACTTTTTTTTTATATCTTTATTTGTTGTTTAATTTTATCACGTGGAATAATGTTTTTATACTTTTTATATAGTTATTTTTTAATTGATTATTATAAGTATAATTATATATATGAAAAAAAATCATTTAATATCACTGTAATAATTAAATGTCATAAATGTCATCATCATCAATCTTGCTTATCACTATCCAACTTATATTAAAAAGTTGAAAAAAGAAAAAATATCTATGCTTTCCCAATAAATATAGATTGAAAACTATAATTATATTCAGGAGTTAACAAGAACAATAAAAGAAAACAATGGAAAAATAAACGAGTAAAAAGAAGGGAACATGAAATTCCATATATATAGTAAAACTGTACAGGAACATAAAGTACAGATAAAGACCGAATAGTCAAGGTCTAACTCTAGACCGATCGGTATTACAAAAGGGGCTAATACCGAACGGTTTATAAAACAACATATACAAAAATATATCGAACGATTTTTCTAAGAAATAAAAATAACTACAATCTATTGACCAGATGGTCCTACACTGTCTTCAAGCTGAACGGTCTGCAAGGCTTCTTCCAAAGAATCTTCAAAGTCACCCTCTGCTCACATCCATTGGATGATCATTGCAGTGAAGAGAACAACCGATCGGCCAACGACCGAACGACAACATAGACATGACAGAAAATAAGGGTAAACTTATGTAAATTTAATTAATCAATTTCAATATACATTAAAAACATAACAACTGAATCATATAACCATCATACAATTACAACAATGAGGAATCAAACGGTAAACAACATCATGATCGACCACTACTGACACTGTCCGGACGGTATGAACTATGTAGTTACGACGCTTGTGCACCCGGGTGGACCTAGCTGGGATACACTCAACAGACCGTCACCCAAGGTTAGTCCAGTGGAGCTACCTCGGTATAGAAATACCCTAAGGCTAAAGGACCTCCTGCCATTCCCACACATGAGTTACCCTTCTCTACATAAGAAGAAATAATCACAGAATATAAGGATAAGCGACAACTTAACTTAGCCATGTTCATACTTTACCATTCAATTTCCATAACAAGATATTCCACCTTGGAATTCTCTTAAAATAATCATAATCTACTTCATCTTCCTCATTTCATATGATTCAATTTCCATAGTGTAATGCATAGTATTATTCTGAAATAGTTCTTTAATATATAACAAGTATCTGAAGAAAATGACCGAACGGTCAAATACCGCGGAGAAAACCAAGCGTAGAAATATACTTTAGGAAGTGACCGAACGGTCAAACACTGAAGGAAACGAGTACTATTTAAGACTGGGCGAATATAGATAATTTATGAGAATGACCGAACAGTCAACAACTGGGGAAACTTTAGTGAAACTGAATACTATAAAACTCAGGCTGAATGCTTTTACAATAAAAGAGTTCTCTTCGATAAACCGAGTGCCAGTACAAGACCGAACACTCTCTAAAAGTTAAGCGTCAGTGTAAGATCGAGTACTTTTTCAGAGAAATAGTATTATTACAAACCGAGTACTTCAAAGATTAAGCGTTGGTATAAGACCGTGCACTTAGTAACCGAATGCCAGTCTATGATCGAACACTTCTAAAATCGACTACTCAACAATATAAGACCGAGTACTCTAAGTGACTGAATGTCCAGTGTAAGACCGAACGTTCTAAATGGATGATTATAAATGTACATATTAAAACCGAAAGGAAAAACTTTCTTAACTTGTTTGGAAAGACTAGGCTAAGCAAAGTAGGAAAGAATCAATATCAGTATTATAAGACTGATCGATCGTCAACTGATTTCCTATAGAGGGAATTCAGCCAAGATCGGTCGTTTTGGGGAAAACCGAACGGTCTTAATGACCCTCGGTTACAAGTTCCAGAATTTCACTAAGTTTAACAGATTTATAACTAAGTTCATATCAAATATCAAACATGTTATACGCATACAATATTTCAACATACCATTAAAATCATCAAACATATACTCATTAAATCATGCATTCATTCATATGAAATAATCAAAATTAAATCTTATAAGCTTCCCTTACCTTTAATTCCAGCTATTCTTCTAAGCCCTTAAGCAACTATTTCTATGGCTTTTTAAAATCCAAAGTCGTTGAATTGAAATTATGATCAGTGCAAATGAAAGGGCTCGTCACCGGGAAGAACTATTCTGAAAGGGGTTTGGTGATCGGAGAAAAAGAAGGGTGAGAAATCTTAGAGAGAAGAAGGAGAAAAATGGGGTTTCTGGAGGTTGAAGACGAAGTGTGCATGCAGAGAAGTGGCACCAATTTTCAAAATTTCACATTAAATACTGTCACCAAAACGGATGCTCGGTCCACTCCCTGCCTACAACTATCTGGAAACTTTCATTCCCTCTCCTGTCACACGATTTTCGATGGACGGAGAATTAAATGAAGCTGTCATTTTTTCTTCCACTCATATGGGGAAGCTAGAGGGGCGTGACACCTGTCTTCCACTAAAGTGGAGAATTAACGGAGTGTAACACTAAATTTCAATTATTATTTATTTAGTCTTTGTTCTTTGTGTGATTTCATTCGAGTGTTGTATTATAATTTTTATTAGTATATAAAAAAGAAAGATTTCATTAGAGTTTAAAGAATGAGAGTAAAAAGATATTTAAAATATTTTTAGAGTATTTTTAAATTTTATCAAATTTGTTTTTACTAATGTTTGGTGGTGACGACAATAATATTATTATTACGTGGGTATTTGTGAATGCTTTGAAAGTTATTTTTGTAGTTTTGAGCCAGTGGTTATGAGTTATTTGTGGTTGTAAACATTTTTTTTAATTGCATCCAATTTTTTATGTGGATCTAAATATCTTTTTAGATAAATGTTATTTTTTTTATTACATTATTAAAATTAAATCGTCAAAGCATTATATATGTTCATTAGTTTTGTACTTTTAATATGTTATGTTATTGTTTATTGTTTTATTTTTCATATCCTAAAATTTTGTTGTATCATATCATTATACGTAAATTAACATTGTTACTTTTTGTGAGTTTCCGGTTTTTGATTTAAGTCAAAATCAACTAAATTTAGAAAAGCCTACAAAAATTTACATTGGTCCTCCCTGAATCTAACGTAAAGTAGAAACATTTATTTCATGATAGTGAAACCCCAACACCATTATAAATTTTTTAACTTTAATACCAAATATCTAGATTAAATTCATAGTATATGTGAATTCAAATTTAATTTAATAGATTAAAGTATATGTTAAAATTAACTAGTATATTTTTTATACGAATTTATCTATAAATTAATTTGTAGAAGAAAAAAAAACTAGAATCGAGGTATAAAAATTAGTAATTAATGGATTAAATAAAAAATTTAAATTAAAAAACTATACAAAATTATTTTAAAGTGAATGAATAAAAAAATAAACTAAAGTGATTACAAATATATAATAAATCATTGAAATATCATATGGTTATTATGAGATTAAAGTGGTGGGGTGCATTGCATAAATAGGATGGTCCAATGTGATAAAGGCGTAGTTTTCAGCATTAACACAAAGATAATAAAGCTAAAGAAAATGTATAATCATACTTACACAACATTTTTTTTTTACAATTTAAACATTATTTACGTGTCATTTTATAATTGGTTTCAAAATTATTTCACAGTCAATAATAATAATTATAAACAATAATTCTAGATCAATCACAAATTAAACATAAATAATATTTAAATATTATGAAAAAATGTTATCTATTAAAAAAATAGTTGATTGAACTCTATTAGAGTATTAGTACCTTTTCATAATCCCTATGCTAATTTTTCTTAAAACCAAAATTCTGGAATTAAAGCCTTGATGGGACCTTTAACTATATATTAATTAATGCTTCTTATCTATGATACAATTTGATAAACTTCATGGATCCACTTATATAAATTTGATGGGACTTCAATCACTTGAACCAATTTGCATATTTAATTTTATAATTTTTAATGTCTGTTCTGGTTCATATTTATTCTTTTTTCTTCATCAATTCATTTATTGAGAGTGTGACCGGATTTTGTATTTTCATGTAAATATTGTTTCTTATTTTACTTATTAAATAAAATGTTTATATTATTATTATAATTATTTCAAGTTAAAAATAATCTCAAAATCTAATAAATTGAGGATGATAGACTGTTCTTCAATTTTATATCAATCCCTAGTCAAAAAATATTCAAGAGAGAAGAGTTTTAAAAACTAATAAAATATTAAGAGCAACTTATTAAGAAATAAACTTTTATTTGTGTGAGATTTAAAAAGTAAACTTATTTTTTTGTTTGTTAATAATAAGTTGTGATTGGTGGGTAGTGCTGGAACTTAATCATACATTACAATGATTCAAAAGTTGAAGAGTGTATATATATTATGAGATGGGTCATAGCTCCATCAAGTCATCAAAAATCAAAAGCAGATTCAGTATTTGGACTGCTTTCTCTCTCAATTTTTCAATTATACAACCGTTGTACGTGCCAAATTATGCAAAGTTATGATTCTATTTGACTTATTATTCTATGATATAATATTTTAATGTGTTGCTAGCAATTCTTTTGTCAATATAATTTGAAAAAAAAAACGAGTAATATATAAATTCAATTTTTCTTAGATTTAAGATTCCCCACTAAGATTGTAACAAATTTATGAATTTATAAGAAGTATAAGAACCGAAAAGATACAAATAAAATCACAATAAAATATTAAAAGGAATCAGAATATTTTTTTCTTAAGGTTGTTCAAATCAAAATCTAAATTTATTATATGTGTAAATATCATTTTACAAACTAATTTTATAAGGTTGAATTAAGTTTGAAGTTTATTTTTTAGTATGTTACAAAAATGATTAGTTAAAGTCTATTTTAATTGGACATATTATTTGCTATGGATTCACTATTTGCATATTGATAATTGACATCTTTATTGTTTTTATTCTACTTATTTTTATTTTTTATTGGTACTTTTATTATTTTTTTTTTTGATAATTAAGATTTTTATTTAATAAACTGGGAAATAGAAATATTGATTGTTATTTATGAAAATATTGTGTAAAGAAATGAAAAATACTGAAAATTGAATAATATCTCAACAAAATCAAATATCAACTATTAAATTTGCTTCAATTACAAAATCAAATATAAGTTTGAGATCCAGTCCAATTTGAGTAAATTCACTCATACCTTATTAATAGGAGATTTGTCCGAGTTAAACCGACACAATATATATAAATTCAAATATGGAAAAGTTCCTCTAAGGAGATTCTTTGTTTTTTCTTTTTTGTTTCTATCCTAGAGTTCGATTCTCATTCTTTCTTGTTTGTGTTGAAATAAAAATATTCTAAAAATATCAATAAAATAATCTTTTTAAACCTTTTTTGAAAAATCATATATCTTAGTTTCTATTTTTCCAACTTAGAATCTTTCTACCATATAATCTTTTATTGTATATAATATGTAGTGAACAAAAAAAAAGAATGAAATGAATTTTTTTTAAACATTGGAAGAAGTAGTCATTTATATGAAAAAAAAAAGTAGAATTCTTAAGAACTTAAGGGGGTCCACTTGTATTCGTCAAAGAAAGAGTGGATCCCTGTACAGTTTTTATACTTTCATTTCAAAAACTCAAATAGAATACGATTACTAGAGAGATGAGCCTAATCCAAAATATGGACCATAAAAAAATATCAATTAATCAATTACTAGAGTTCATCATTGGTTATTCCTAACATACGAATTTAATACTTAATGCAAATTTTTAATAACAAAATGTTTAAGACATTAGAGTTCTTATTAATAAATTTAGATTTATTTGTAAGACATCAAGACTTATTAAATAGTGGTGTGAATATTAGAGTAAGAACTAAAAATATATTGTTTAATATTTCTCATATTGATTTGGTACATGGAATCTAACTTCAATGAATTCTTTACCGTATAATAATTTCATAAATTATTGCTTTATTAGTTTTAGATTTATTTATACACATCAACAATTTTCATTTTCTTAAAGTTTTTAGTTTTAATTAGTAATTAAACATTTCTTTTAGTAAGACAAGTTTCTATAGAAAACGATATCGAGACTTATCTTCTTTATTATTTGTATGATTTGATATACTTGTAAATTTTGTAACAATCACTTATTAATATCTAGTTTCATGTTCGAGAGACATGTGAGAGTGTGTTAAAAATTCTATATCAACTAAAAATAACATGAGTTTATAATATACAAGTAAATATAAATCTGATCTTATAAGTTAATTTTGTTAGGTTAAATTAGATTTAAAAAGTAGTATTCGATATTTTTTATCGTAATTGTGAGATTAACAAATTGTGAAGAATTGAAAAGGTATAAAATGATGTGACAGAAGTAGATATACATGTGTGTGAGGAATCAAAGGGACAAGATGAATTGGAGAATGATTATGGCATATCTCATAGGAAACAAAATGACTCATTTCATCTATGAGATGGTGAAAGAAGCACCCACTTGTGTAAATATGAAGGTTTTGCATCCATTTTCAAGTTTCAAATTTGGTTTCAGTGGAATATTTGATTATGAGCACTAACACAGCAAATGTGTTGACACTGAACATGACATATCAATCACAATGCGATTCATACACATAAAGTTGGTTTTCAGCAATTTCCTATTCTTCGATCAAATTAATTTCATGCCAAAGTTTAAGATATTAGTGCTGCTTTCTTTATCAGGAAAAAATGGAACAAAGAAAATATTTTCATGATTATTTGAATATCTCTATTATTTATATGTGGCTAAAGGTGAAAGAAAAATATATACAAGAAAAGTACTATAGCTAGTTAAAATATTTTTTTTTTTGTAATATTTTTTCTGGTATATTACCTTTTTATTATTTTTATTTAATTCTGAGCTTATAATTTATACATTTCTAAATTTTCATTGGAAAAACTTTCAATACACATAATCTATATTATATTTATCTTTTTCAGTTACTTGATATCAATGATGAGAAAGATTTATAAAAAGATTCAATAAAATTAAAACTTAAATCAAACTCATATAAAAAAAATCTAATATTATATATGTTCAACTCAGATCCTTAAATCTTTAATACGGTAACACTTAATTCCAACAAAAAATATTATTTTTTTATTAATACAAAAATTTTCAATTCAAATTTAAATCATATCATTTTCACACATAAGAATCAACCAAATGGTTAATTTAAACATTTTCAACCAAAAATTTAACTAAAGTTCTTTTTTTTTTGGAAAAGGCAAAGAGTGTAGCTTAACTCATTGGAACTAGAAAACATTGTAAAACTAGGGCAGTGAGATGAGAAGTTAATTTTCTTTTATGATCTTCGTAATGCTTTTGAGAATATAATAACATGGTAATCGATTACACTTATTAAAAAATTATGTTATCGTCATCACCTTGAAATATTGTTCATGGAAAAGAATACTAGATTTTGAGGGTACTAATAATTTCTAAAATATTCAACAAAAACAATGAAAAGAGAATGGAGAATTATAATAATTAATCCTAAATCTTTGGGATATGTTACTCACGGGGCATGCTTTTGCTAACAAAAGATTCCATAGAAGCTAACACCAAACTCAAACTCAATATCATAAACAACCCACACACTTTCCTAAATTAGGAATAGTATAATCTCTAATTATGTTCATAAATAATTGACATCGTTGTTTTCGCCATAGTGGGATGACCTATACCATATAGCCACATAAATAAAAAGTTGAGAAATGAAGATTTTAAGAGGAAGACTTTATAGTATACTATGTACCTAATTCTAAAACTAAAACAATATAATAAAATTTAAAATATAAACTTCAGGTGGTCTAATTTTTTTGTGTTGCCATTTTATTCAAATAGTTGTTAAAAAGTGGAGTGGAACAATATATCTGATAAAGTAGACTTTAAATCTAATTTAATTCCATAAAATCAGCATAGAAATTGATGTTTGTATACAAAATAAATTTTAAACCTAATTTAACTTTATAAAATCAATATGGGAATTAATGCTTGTATCACTTATATATTTTTAAATTAGTATTATTTTTGGTCGATATCAACCATGTACCATGAATGTGATTAAATATTTTAACAAGTGTAGATTAGCTTTTACTATTTTTTCTTATCGAAAAAGACAAAGTGCATGGGCTTCGAGAAAAAATTGGAACATAACGAAGCACAAAAGATAGGCACACGTAGTTTCAAGTTCCAAAGTTCTTTATTGAATGTTACTGTTTTCAAAAGGAATAAACATACACAAAAATACTTTAACAAGTTTAGAAATTGATTAATGGATAATGTAAAATACTTAAATAACTTCTCATTGGTCAGTTTGTCTTAGAAAATGTTACATTTTAGTAAAAAGATTCGAATGTTAATCCTAAATTAAAATTTTATTATTGATGAATGATTTAATTTATGCATCAAATCAGATAATGAAAGGGAACATTTTAAAACTTTGCCGCGAACAATGAAGTTGTTAGATTCAACAATAAAGCAATCATATAAAGGGTCAAAAGAGAGGAGTTCCCTTGTATTTAAAAAAAGTTAGAATAGGTTCAAATTTTGAAAAGAAACACCACATTGCCATTAACACTAAAATTGACACAAAAAGAATGGAAAAAAGGGTACGTATGTACTGAAATTCAAGAATGAAAAAGAAAATCAATAATAACTCTAATATGCTAAAGTATATTTAGACCAATAAATTACTTTTTCTATCTAAAACTAACACATTGATTTCTATTCGAGAAAGTAATATTTTTTTTAATAAATATTTTATATTTCATGTTTTATATTTTTACCTAGTAGACGACTTACTTTCAAAATCTATATAATATGTTCCTTATTTCTTGAAAAATTATAGTAAAAGTCGTGTAGGAAATGTAAGATGAAGGTCCTTTTAGATTTTTTTATATATGTTTTAGTTTAAATTCTAACTCTTCTTGCATATATGTATAGATTAAGTTGAGGTTCATTTTACCATAAGATTTATTTAATATTATTCTATATATCATGTATTTTCTTGTTTGCTTTTTTGTTACGTGGTTAGATTATCTTGGAAGTTTTGTAAATTAGATAATAACTCTAATATGCTAAAGTATTTTCTTGTTTGTTTTTTCTTCAAGCCTAATTTTTGGATGAGAATAAATCTAACAAATAATAAATCTTTTAATAACGGGTGACATATTAAATTAGTGCGGTTAAAATGGGCACTCACCTCGATTGGTCCGGCCTATCACGAGGGTTGATTACTTAGTGAGTCATCCTAACCTGACTCATTTATTAGCGAGTCAGAAAAATTTGAACCCGACTCATCACGGGGTTGGTACGTAAACGGGTTGATTCACTGGCTCACTTAACTATAATTTTTTTAAAATAAAATAAAAATTACAAACTTTCTATAATTCAAATCTAAACAAATTTATCTTCCAAATTTCACTCCCAACATAGGTGTTTAATTAATTTTGAAAATAGGAAATTTAAATAATTTTTTTCAAGCAAAAAAAATATTAAATATTTTTTATAAAATTTAAATTTAAATTTAATAAAATAAAATTAGGAATGTGAGTTTGTGGGCCAATCCGGCTCACCACGGATTTAACCCGGATGAGTCGGGTTTAAATAAGTCGGGTTGAAATCTGATCCACATAAAAAATAAATTTTTTTCAAACTCAATCCGACCCAAACCCATGGTAAGCTTGGTTGACTCGCGGGTTGTAACCTATTTTGACAGCTCCATAATAAACCTTGACTCTAATATCATATTAAGAAGTGAACTCAACTTCACAAAATTGACGTATAAAATAAAGTTTGCATCACTTATATACTTTAAATTAACCTTCTTATTATTAGTTAATGTAAAACTTCTAACAAAATCATTAATCATATTTTAGCATAATTTCTTTTATCCGAAATGAGTTACAAAGCAAAGAAGAAGAAATAGGTGTTTGACCAGAGATTTTGTTTTTGATGGAAACATATAAAAACTATGTTTTAAGTGAAATGGATGAAGGGGAATGATAAAGGTGTGGTTGTAGTTGAATATATGAAAGATGGTTTTGGATGTGATATAATTATGGTGGTGGGACTTAAGCCGCGAAATAAGGAAGGAAGCGCCAATGCTGTGGTAGTTGCACTTAGCAGATAATCAGTGTCTTCTTTATCAAATGCCTCAACTTTCGTACTTCCAGATAGCCTTCCCACATTTTACTTACAAATTTTTCTATCAATAACAATTTTTATTTATTTATTTTGGGATAAAATTAAAATCAAAAATCATCATAAAAATCATATTGTCACTCTGCATTATAAAATTTGAAAAAAAAAACTTTTTAAAAATCGTTATTTCAATATTAAATTATATGTTATTAAATTTATTATTAATTTGTATGTGATTTTATAAATATAAATAGAATAAGGAGTGTGATTGTTGTTTTATTAAGAGTGGAAAAGTTCTTCTGGCACGAGTTGACATTTTCGGTCTATGATGATTACCGTAGGACCATTTGTTTAATTTATCAAAACTGTTTTGTTAAAATCAAATCATATTTAATAGAAATATAATTTTCGAATTATTTTGTCTAAAGTGCAAATTTAAATCTTGAAGTTAAGTTCCTATTATTAATTCTACTAAGCAGAGTAATTTAGAACTAATAATATGTAATTAAAAATATATATTTTATAGGTAATTTTTAATTAGTAATATTAAGTTTAGAAAAGGATCAAATTAAAAAAATTGTTAAATTTAAATAAATGATCATTTACAAAATTATTTTAATTTTAAAAAAAATTATTTAAAGGATGAAACTAAAAATAAATGTGAAAAAAAAATCCCATATAGATATAGAAATATATAAAAAATAAATAAAAGATATATAAGTTTTTTAAAATGGCAGCTGGATCAACTTTTGATCTGATCCTAATTATAGTAGGTCCGCTGACACCCAACTCATTGTCACTCTTATTTGCATTAATAACAAAACGGAAACAAATATCCAATTTAAAATCAGAACGTGATATAGTTATTTTTCTCTTACAACCACACATTTTTTTTTCTATAATTAAACTATTCAATTTTTAGTTCATAATTTAGATTTAATTTTAATTTTTCATAATTTTTATTGTAACCTAATATGTTTATTTTTTGAATAAAATACGAGATATAGGAGTCATTTTATTAAAACTTAAGAACGATGAGTATATTTTTTTAACACGAACGTGTATTTAAAAATTATAAATGAAGGAGTGTCATTTTGTTAAAATTATAAGATATACGTGTTTTTATTTTAAAATTAGTGAGGAGTGTAAGTATCATTTCACACAACTTCCAGTGGATGCAATTATAATTTTCCTAAAAATATAACAAATTAACTAAATATTTTAGTATAAAACTACATTAGAAATATAAAGAAATAACAATGATGATCGTTTGTGTAAATGGGAAAGCATTGAGAATCGATTCTCTATCGTATTATAGAATGACGATAATTGATTCTCCTTTTGAATATAAAGACATTTGAGTGAAAGAGAGTGGTATCCTAGGATTGGAGATAGAAGATGATGAATTAATGTTAGAATTTTGTGATATAATTTGAAGACAAGATCATAATGTTGATGATAGCTCTAATAATTATATACTATTCAAGTTGAATTTCTAATGGGATTCATTTTTGTATTCACTCTTCAACATACACATTCTTATCAAACCAGTTGCGCAAATAAAGGCTTTCTTCTCTTTGTCTTTTCACCATGTTTTACCATTTTTTTTTTCTCACAAATATATATATCTAAGTAAAATAAAATTTTATATAATTTTAAATAACTTATATACACGTTAAAAATATACAAGTTAGATAAAATAACTTCAGTAGAGTTAATTTAATTTATACTTTTCTCCAAAAGTGTCTTGGAAAAATCTATGATAGAAAAAATAAAAATAAAACTTTAAGAATTGACAGAGACAACACATTCAGTTTTCGTGTGAAAGTGGATAGATATGCTTTATGGGCTTTAACTCTTTAGGATTTCAAGCTTTCTTATTCGCACTCCCCATATTTGATAACTATAAGCCCTTGTTATTCTCTTTCTTTTAAGAAAAAAGTACTCCTTTTTGAAATATTCTCTGATTTGTGATGATTCATGTTTATGCGTTGCAGCTAAATAAAGCTATTTCTACAAGATTTGTGTGATCGAACATATGAGATAACTCCTAGGAGAGGACTAACTGTGCTTTTCATTTGTAAGTGAAATTCCTATTTTTTATAGTTTCAAATTTCTTTGTCAAGTCTATACTCCAACCCATAATTAAAAAAATTAACTAAATCCTAAAAATAAAAAAAGACTTTAACTCAATTAAAATTAAAAATAAAATATTCTAAATAATTTTCTTAACATAATGGTTAAGACTCAAACAATGATAAAAAGAAAATTTGTGTTTTTTCTTCGTTACGAGAATGGAAAGTTTGTGATAGAGTTGAATCTGGAATTTTGTAGCGAATAAACCGGCAAAAGCTCGAGGTAAACATTATTTTTAATAATCACAACATAGACATTCTTAAAAAAAATCCTAACTTACTATCAAATATTAATTAATAAAATTTTACTTTATACAACACATACATACAAATGTTTACTTATTTTTATATATATTTATATACAAAATAA
>JAFNIE010000612.1:0-28491 GCA_027742785.1 Vigna reflexopilosa | reverse complement strand
GAAACACATTTTTTATTGCTTGGTATCTAAGGGTATCATGTACTTTTTTTCAAGTCCTCTCATGTTATGATATAAATCGTCCAAGTTTTGTAGGTGGGATTCATACTTCACACAATTATGTTTGTTTTAGGTCATGAAATATAAAGGGTTAAACATTCAACTGATGATAGATATCAATATCCAATAGAAATAAGATTTTTAGATGAATCTCAACAAAATAATTGTTCTACACTTTAGTTAAAATTTCTCTTAATTTAGAATAATTTTTGTATAATGTTCAATTAGTAATGAATAAATGAATGAAAAATTCATTTCAAAAGGAATTCTAGAAGATACAAAAAGAAAGTTAAATCCATTGTTTCACTCGATTAAAAACATTAGCTAACTCTCGACATCCTTTTCGCTCAAACAAAATGTAACCTCTTATACACTTGTGAAAACTCACTTAAATGAGAGTGTCTTATTATAAATCTTTGAAAGAGTTGAGAGAAAAAGAGAAACAAGGAAGCCATAGATAAACTAGAAATGGGGGTTCAAATTCAATTTATCGTCACTTACATATTAAACGTGATATGACACTCATGACTAATTTATTTATTTATTTTATTGAGATTAAATGTAATCAACTTCCTCTATACTATTCTTGATTCATTTGTGCTATCATTTTATTCAATGTTATTGGGTTAACTCTGTTCCTAATGTTAAGGTGAGTTGATCACTCATATTTTGATTTTTGGTATAGATCCAAGTTGGAAAACGTGTTCTAAATCTAAGCTAAATAAAATCATCTAATAACTTTGAATGATAAAAATAAATTTGAACTTATTTATTAAACTGGTTTTGAACTTAATACTATTATTGGTGTACTAGTTATACAACCAGGAATGAGAGGAATCGAAAATCTTCAATATTATTCAAATGTTGGTTGAGGTGAAATCTACAAACACAATGAAATCAATATAATAAATAAAATAATCACAAAAAAAAAAAAGGAATGATAGTCTCTAAAATGGTAAAAAAAGAAGACATTGGAAGCTTGAACAGAAGATGTATGATTATAAGGTAAATAATGTTATAGTAAAACAAGTAGAGGTAGATTTAAAGGGGGGTGAGTGTAGTAGGAGTAGTAGGTATTTACATGATTATGATGGGATGAAAAGTTTGAGAGGCGTGGAATCCAACCATTCTACAACTTCTGGCATTGAGGGTCTTTCCTTCTGCAGTTGATTGGTGCACTCACAAGCTATGCGCACATACTCCCTCACACTTTCCTCACTCAACCCTTCTCTTGAAATATTCACATCAACCATCTCCATCTCCGCATTTTGCTCCTTCATCTTCCTCGCCCACTGGACCATCCCAATGTCACTCTGGCCCAATTTCATTGGCAAATTGGGCCGGTGACTCGACATCGTCTCGATCATCAAAATCCCAAAACTATACACGTCCACCTTCGTGTTCGCCACATTCGACCCTTCAATGTACTCGGGCGGCATGTACCCCATAGTGCCGGCGAACTGCGTTGAAACGTGGGAGTGCGTTTTATCCATCCTGCGGGCAAGCCCAAAGTCAGCGATGTGGGCCTGAAACTTGGAGTCCAGCAAGATGTTGCTGGCCTTTATGTCGCGATGAATGACGGGCTTCTCGAGCCCGTGGAGGTAGGAAAGCCCATGGGCCACGCCGCGTATGATGTTGACTCGAGTTTCCCAGGACAGGGGGGAGCGGGAGAGATCGGGCTCGTGGAGCCACTGATCGAGGTTTCCCTTTTCGATGAATTCATAGACGAGTAAGCGTTCCGGGCCGGAGGCCCAGTACCCGAGGATTCTGACGATGTTTGGGTGGTTAAGCTTGCTTAGGGTTTCCATCTCTGCCCGGAACTCGCGGAAACCCTGGAAGGCGTCAGGGGAGAGCTTCTTGACGGCGACGAGGGCGTTGGTGGAGAGGCGGGCCTTGTAAACGAGGCCGAAGCTGCCGTCGCCGACGATGAGGTGCGGGGAGAAGTTTTCGGTGGCGACGGCGAGCTCCTCCCACGTGATCTTGATGAGGTTGGGGTTGGAGGACCAGCTGGCGTCGACAACGGCTAGAGAGAAAGAGGCATCGCGGGCGGGGGCGGGTCGAGTTGATCTCTGAATGGCGCGGGTGCGGGCTTTGGAGGAGTTGCGGTACTGCTGGCAGAGGATGATGACGCCGGCGAGGAGAAGCGTGACGACGAAGAAGCTACCTATGGCAGCGACGATGGCTTGGAAAGCGTGGTCCATGGGAGGGGTGGAATGATTGATTGACTGAGTGAACTTGAGAGAGAGATGAATGGTTAAGGGAGAGGGAATGGAAAATGGAAAGGAAGTGTGATCGTGATTTCGTGGAAATTTTGATGGGAGACCAGTCAACGGATTTGGTTAACTCATGAACTCCATTTTAACCCCACTTTTCTTTTGCTTTTCCCTCCCTCTACTGTGAATTTTGGCTCTTGTGGACTTTAGAGGTTCACTTCATTATTAGTGACTCCGTTGACCGTTGAGAGGGAAGGAGAAGGGTTGGATAAAGTTGGTTTCTCACATCAAATGGCTGTGTCTTTTTAGCTTCATTATCTGTACTATGTTATTATGGCACAGTTTTGAATTATGTTTCTTCATCCATAATCGTCAACTGAACTTCTTCACCCATTTATCTTTTCCTGTTTTTTTTTAACAAAAAAAAAATCAAGAGCTTTCTTTGAGAGTTGAAAATTGTTGGGATGCAAACAAAATCCCATCGAGTAAAAGATGAATTGAACATAAATTTATATATACATAAATACTTCCAATAATTAAATATTTTTTGAAATGATATTAAAAGTAAACTCATAAAAATTTAGTTCAAAACAAATAATATCTTATAAGTGTAAAAATTTACGTATGTATCGAATCTTCTCTAACAAAAAAATTTTTACTATTAAAAATTAAAATATATTAAAATTTTGAACGATAACAAATTTAAATATCTTACATTTTTAAGAAATATGATTTTTTTTTATTGGATACTATAAATGAAATGTAAATATCTTCTGAAATTTCATTTGAATATACCCCTAAAATTGTAAGTCTTATTTTATTTCTTTGATTTCACCTCTGATTGCTTTTTATTTCCACAAGTGCAAACAATTTATAATTCCGCTTTAGTTAATTTCAATTTGTACCACCTTTATTTCATTTTTCTTCCCTCACTATATCAAAGACTATCTAGACAAGGTATTTTAGAAACAAAGGTATTTTAGTATAATGAGAAGGTCTACTAGGAGGAATATCCGCGATGAAATTGCGATACCAATGTATTAACAATTCGCTCTATTTGATCCAGTCAATCAGACAGGGATGTCTAGCAAGTAACTAATTAAGTTATCATTGATTTGGTCTCTATGAGAAGATTACATCCATGCTAAAATAATTCTTCGGTGTATATGCTGAGAAAATATATATTAACAGGCGACCAACGAACATACCATTTATATGACATTTTTCCAATGCAACCAATAGTTTATTCCATGTATTTTCATTTCCACAAAAGAAAAAAAAATAGAAGGGAAAAATAGGCAAAATAACAAATAAATATTGAAAAGATCTATTCATCGAGTCTTAGATTCTCAACTTAACGAATTTTAGAAAGAAGTTCCCCCCAAATTTGGCCACATATTCAGTGACGTTGAAAATTACAGATGGGAAAAAATGAAATGAGAATTTCAACCTGTCAAGAACTTAATTTCGTTTACATTATCTACTTCAGTAGGTTTTGCTTGTCCAGGTGCCCTTTGCGCAGTGCAAGCAACATTTTTCACAATCGACGAGTAGAGATCAAACTCAGCCTTCAATTTTAGGCAGCAAGCCTGTATCCACTTCTCTGCGACAGTGGTGGACACACTGTCTTGGCTATCCCTCTCGTGTTCCTCAATAGCAGGCCGTATTTCATCGTATAAGGAATCAAGAGTAGATGTAGCATCATCCTTTCTTTTCTGCATGGAGATACCTTTAAATAAGAGATGAATGATAATAAAGCATTTACTATGATGCACAAAACCCCTATTCCAATTGACATCTAAACTATGCCCAACAATTTGATTATTTTCGTCTCCATGTTGACATTGATATCCTTTTGTAATTTCTTACATTAGCATTAAGCAGTGATGGTAAGAAGAGAAGTGCATTAAGCAGTAAATGCAGGATGAATAGATTTGAAAGGGGTTGGGACTAGAGGAAAAAGAATTCCTCATTATGAAACCAAAGGATTTTACTTCTTTTAAGCAAGAGTGCAGAGTTCAAAGGAAGAATTCATTTACCATTTAGTAGAATTGAAGTGCTTATAAACTTAACTAATTTCAAATAAAAAACAAATGCACTCGTACTTTCTTACTTGACATTCTTGATTAGTGTGAACTATATTAAAATCAGTAACAAATATGATTTAGGTGATATGCAACCGCACAATATAAAGAAGTGAGAGGATTGGGGTTTGCCACCAAATTAAAATCGTGCACAACTTTTATGATTTCAAAGTTATAAAATCATGCACAGCCACCCCCTAGATAAACTCCGTAGCTTCCAGCTAAGTTCAAAGACATTAACTTTTCTCTAAATGATAAATCTAGATTATGAACCAGTCATTTAAAATAAAAGATCCTCCAGATCCAATCACGAATCTGATAACTACATTACCAAAGCTATCTTTGCAAGAGGACGTACCTGAGATTAAGTCCCCACTAACAACAAAATTAAGAGCCAAGGTTATAATGTTCAGTAATCAGTAACAAGAAAATCTAACGAAAATCGTACCTCAGAATTTAAAATCTCCTCTTGTGCTTCCTTGGATGCTAGGAGGCCAGCAGCAAACTTGGCATCAATTTTCTTCTCTACGAGATTTTTAAACCTTCCACCATTATATGCCCTTGATCTTTTGGTAGAAATGGACCTAGGTCCAATGTGATAGTTTCTGCCTGCAGCATTACCTCGGATTCGTGATATCATTGCATTCTTTTGTGAAAGCGTCTGTTCAGTATCGTGGGTGTACAAGTGCATATCCTCATCTGCTACTTCAGTCTTAATCTTTTTTACATCTAAATCTTTCATCTGAACTGAATCAAGGGACTGAACATTGAAACCAGTAGACTCAGATAGTTGCTCAGCTTTAAGCATCACATCTAAAGAGGATTCAGTTCGTCCATTAACATTTGACACTGGTTCATCCTCTGCAGAATCATATACAGGAATTTTCTCAACAGAGTACCTGTAACCAATAACATCAACAAGAAAATTATGCACCAAATCACCATGAGAAAAAGGAATGAAAGGAACGGTGTAAATAAATTTAGCATTATTTTAAATTGTGCATTAAAACTTACAATGTAGATATTTTGTACATAAATACAATAAATATCAGGAAAAAGAGTTGTTAACCTTAATCAGGCATTTTAGAATTACTAATCAGGTATTTTAGATTTAATTAAATTTTGTTTATTGAAAAGTTATAATGCTCACATTTCTTGCTCTGATACAATAAAATAAAAGTTCAATGGCCCCTTTACACTGTGGTTTGTAACCGAAAAAGTGTAAAACTGTTTTCCATTTTTACATTGTCGATGTGTAACTATTTTCTGTAAAAATAAATATCGGGAGAAAAAGTTTATTTCAATAAGGAAAAGAAAAGAATTTCTAAATTAGGTTAATAAGTGAAAGTAAAAAAAAAAGTCATTTTCTTCGGTTTTGTATATTAAAAATGAAATGATTTAATATTTTTAATCTCTAAAATAAATGTTGTTTTTGGAATTAATCTATTTGACTTTTTTATTTGTATTTGCAAAGAAATACGAAGTCGCTCACCTTTTCTCCTAACAGATGCACCGGTGAGAGAATAAAAAACGGTACTTTATTTTTAGGTTAAATATAAGGGGGGAGGGGGGATCACAACAGAAATTATAGAGGGGCTAATCACAAAATAACCAATATTATCAAATAGTAAAAACATTTATCCCTAAAATTGTAATGTTTAATGAAATATATATAAAAAATGACAATTCATGACATAACTTTTAACTTTGTTCCAAAATTAAAATGTATGAAAATTTAATGACTGGATTTTCATTATTTCCATGTGCTATTGTAACCTGGTTGATGATGGTAGTTTGTTTTCCCATAGTCAGAACGCAAAATTTTGAAACAATGACAGTAGTTTCAGGGGATAGGTACTCAATACTAAATCATTTTATGTTTGATTATTACAGTGGTCAGCAGATTCCTCAAAAAGAGAAAATGAAAGCTGTTATTTAGAGAGGAATGAATCATAACGAAAGGACACATCAACAATTACCTATCATCATCATCTTCCCATAGATAAGTATCCTCCTGCTCATAGTTTTCCCAACAATAGGAAAAATAGTGATTAAAAATGAATAATAATAATAATGATAATAATAATAATAATAATAATAATAATAATAATAATAATAACAAAGAAAAAACTAAGAAAAAGAAAGGAATAAAGCTAGCTATTTCCAATTATTAAAAAAAGTGCTTCTCCCGATTAAATGATTGTCAGCGCGTGCATTCCACTAGATCAAAACTGATACAACAATCAAGCCCTTTACCAGTAAGTCAGGATGGTTACATGGATCAATAAAAAAAAGCCTTTGTTTCAAGGTACTAAAAAACCTTAATATAAATTTTCTCAGGAATTATTGATTTCTAGTAATATGAGAGAGATGTTCATGTTTCCCTTGTTGATGAAAATATTCTCACAGGAGCATAAGTTGTATAAGTTTCTTCCACTATCATTTTTTCAACTTTTTATTGAATAAATTTATTTACCATAAAATTACTAAATGTCAAGCAAACATTTTAATGGAAATTTTGTTCTTGAACATAGTATTCATGAGAATGTGATTCCTGGATATAAAACATAATACCTAGAAACAAATGCTCCCATAGTGTTCAATAGGCAACCTATAGACCTTAAAATTCCTCTCAAAAACTTCTTATAATTTTTGGGCTTCCCTCTGCCCCGAGCACTAAGGCTACCCTCAATGTAATCTACTCTCCTAATTCAGACCTTTAGTGATCATCACATCACTACACATGCCCAAACCACATATGGCAAGATTCTACCATGTTTTCTGCCATGGATCAAAACTGATAATCAAATTGAACAGAAGACCTCGTCTCTTTAATAAAGCCTCCATTAACACATTTTCCATATTATTTAGGTTTTATAATCAATCGTCTACATTACAATAAAAAAACATCTAACCATCACCTTTCAAGCTATCAGCGGGACTTAAAAGCTCATAGTCTACAAGACTACAACCATCACACCTTGCGAAACATACAAAAGGATTCATCCAAGCACTTCGTTTATGTAGGGTTAAAACTACCTAAATAAAGCTTACCTGAAAACCACGAGATTTTGCTCCAAGGAACCCTGAACATTTGAGAGCACCACATAGGCAACGAACCTTTGCACCTCCAAACCATTCAAAATTATAATCATAAGCTAATTCAGTTCCAATAGGAATATCATGTTTTGCAAATATTCCAACTCTTATTTCCCCCAACACATTCCATTTTCTCGTCTCACAATTCGGTTGACTGCAAACTTAAAAGTATTCATTTGATATCAAACCTTGGGCAAGGGAAACAAAGGAGAACAAGAAAAAGCGCCTACTATATTTGCATACTAGCAGGTTCGTTTTACTTAATCTTCATATTTTTGTATATAGCGATTACCAGGAATGATTTATAAATCTAGCAAGGCTTCCTTTCCTAGTTGCATCAATAGATTCAGATGCATTAAGGCAAATGATAAATGCATCTTTAAGGCCTGCAAAAAGCAAACAATTTATTTAAAAAACGTACAGTCAAATACCAGACAAACAGAAACATAGAATTTATTGGCATTTTACCTTGATCTTCATAGGCCTGAGATCTACGTTTGGCTTCCTTCCATGATATAACTTCTCCACAGTATTCAATGACAAATTGTCCTGCCTATATGAAATATGTTAATTGAAGTGTGCCACTGCTGAACTAAAGGAATGACTACATGATAAGCCATACCCATAAAACATAAAATGCATTGAAATTCATCAGGTTTTTGCAAGAAAGTTTCCCTTTTTCCTTTTGCTAATTTCATTGCAATATATCATATCATATTATTACCTTAAGATCCTCATCAGCCAAAAGACCCCATCCACGGCCTTCAGTTTTAAACAACTTTGTTTTAGCATATTCACACTTCTGAAATTTCTGTAACCACGACATATGGAGCATGAATATAGTAATTGATATTGGCCTCGTCCAAAATAAATTCAAAGGTTCAAAAACATTCTAGAAGGGTATTCTTGAGCACCACTGAGAAGTTCATAAAATGAAAGGGAAAAAAAAAAAACAGAATATAAGTAGGCAATAATTAGGTCAAGTTCCCTCAAACACAGGTTGGGAGATAAAAAGGAATTAACTTCTCATGATCAACCCTAACTACCAGCAGGGTTGTTATAGTAAAACAAAAAAAAATGTATCTTTAAATTTTTGTGAGTAACAGATGCATAATATATATATATATATATATATATATATACATATATATATATATATATACATATATATATATATATATATATATATACACATATATATATATATATATTATATATCACAGTATACAGAGCTAAACATGAATTCACCTGATTTTTGCACAAGATATCACAAGGGCAATAACCAGGGGTGCATTCTGTGCTGGTCAAAACATTCAAGCAGCTATCCCCGCATGCACTGTCAGTGTCATCAGCATCATATTTGCATTCACATATAGCAATATCCTCCTCCTTCTGCTTTTTGTGCCTGGAAAGAAATGAAGTGAAAGGTAAACAACTCAATAAAACTTTTGATGCTTAATCCAGAATTCCAATACAAAATATTCATCAGATTTTGCATTTAAGATTGGATTGATAGTGAGGGGTACGATGGGCTTTATAACCTAGGCTATGTGTAGATGATGGTAAGGAATGTAATGAGTTAGTAAACCAGTATTTGGTTTTTTTTAAAAGGTGTAATCCAATTATAATGACACCAACTCTTTTCCTAGCCAGGTTTACATCTTTAGAATTACTGTCCTAACTAAGTTTTCTACACACTCAGATACTGGGAAGGATGTCCACTATTCCTTGGATGCGCTGCTTAATCTTAGTAACTCTTGTTTGACCGGCAACCCCTTCCATTATGCTCCCTCTCCTGTTCTCCACGGGTACTGTCTCAAAGGAAATGGACAGCTTCATCTTACAAAATCTAGTCATCGGGAGACAGCCAGAGAGATGATACTTGATATTGAGACTAAGTGTCTATTTAGATAAACTTATTTACGATCACTTATAGGAGAAACAAATAAAAAGGAAAATGAAATACTTGATATCTTCAAAAGCTAAAATTAACTTATACATAACTAAAATATTAGCTTTTGGAGAAACTAATATGAGGAAACTTGTACAAATTAGTTTGGCATAAGCTAGTTTTAACTTTTACAGAAACTTACGTAATTTATTT
The DNA here is from genome assembly GCA_027742785.1 of Vigna reflexopilosa. Taxonomy (NCBI): domain Eukaryota; kingdom Viridiplantae; phylum Streptophyta; class Magnoliopsida; order Fabales; family Fabaceae; genus Vigna; species Vigna reflexopilosa. The sequence continues at coordinate 18,934 of JAFNIE010000612.1, read as the reverse complement.
CTTCTTCTTTTCTTCTCATATAAGTATTTGTGAAAAAGAAATCATCCAAACAAACTCTATCAAACTTCCAACTATGTCAAATGGCTGATGAATAAGGACAACAAAAGAAACACCAATAACCATAATAGAAAGTTCAAACGAATGAAATTATACGAGACTCTAAATTACTACCAAAACAAAATTCTGCATTGCTAAATTGTTCAATAGATTTTTTGTGTGACAACTTCATAAAAACAACCCGATCAGGATGCATGTTTTGTATTAATAGAATTATAGTGAGACAGCATTAAGCAATAAGTAGTCAGTCAAGTTCAAGCATACACGGGTATGAACTGAATTTCAACAATACGTGGGGTGTGGATTCAATTTCATAATAAGAAGCAGCTTCCATCAAAATATGCTATGCTATGATCACAAAGAATTGGACTTATCAACAAAGACAAGGAGGGAGAGATAAAAAAGACACCATAATGGAAATACTGTATAAGAAACCACTAACCTTCGCATGAAAAACTCATTCTGATTTATATGTATGTACTGAGGCAACTCTTCAGTAAAAGGATCCTTCAAAGTAACAATGTCCTTGTTAATTGACTGAAAACACACGCTAACATGAACAATATTGTTTTTTAATAAAATAATAATATAAAAATGTAAAAGGTAAGACATGGGGGAAGGAAGTGACGTAAAAACTAAAATAAAGAAGAAAAAATTACCATCTACGCAAAGATTGTAGTGGTAACCTGTGAAATTGGAAAACATACATAATTTTAGGGATAGCTTTATAGACGCTGCAATCAACTGGCAAATTAATCGGAACTTCTAGTAACAAAAGTAAATGTAATACCTCATTCAAAATGGAAATGTAGAAAAACAACCACAACTTTGTACTCAATTTACTGATCACTATGGGAGGATCAAGTTCATTTTTTCTATATTTTAAAAAAAATATATATATAATCTAATTTGTTCAAAATTTCCTTCAACAAGATAAGAAGTGAGAACAAACACATATCGCTACTTTCCACCATTAAAGACATGGGTTAGGAATAGCTGTTTACCCGTTCAAGCAATCCCAATAGATGTTTTCCTTATAAACTATTTAAACCTACAGTTTCACGACTTCTAAATTGCAAGAGTGTGAATCTACTAAAAAAACACAATGTCATAACAAATTTCTCTGGGCATAATATAGAGATTTTAATCCAGTTTTTGGCGCTTCCTTTTACTTCTCTTCATTTTTTTTCGTTTTAATTGGTGCTATCCCCATCACAATTAAACTTAATGTATAGGTACACGAGGTAGTTGAAGGCGACCTAACCTACCGAGTCACAATTTCACAAGTCCAGAGCCGCTAGTAAGAATAAGCTTGAACTGGTAGAACAATAAATAATTCAAATAGATTTTCCAAAACCCTAAAACCTAGAGGGGATAAAACGAGACAGCGAAAACAATGGTAAGGCTAAATTCGCCTCCCCAAATAAGAATTTAACGTAATAAAAAAATTGAACTCAACATCATTGCAGAAGAGAAGAATAATCTGTGAGAGTGAAACCTGAGCGACAAAAGGGAAACGCAATGATCAAGGAACCAACTCTGAATGTGCTTATCGGTTTCCAATGTAACTAGAAGATCTGCGTCGGCACCGGTGGGTTTACATAAACGGTGCAGGCCAGATACAGATATAATGACGCCGAAGATGGCCGTGGCTTTGGACTCACAGGAAAGGAAGAGTTACATAAACTCAACTCATAAAAAGTTTTTGTCTGTAAGTGTTAAGTTTAGTTTCCTTTTAATAAATCCTTTGGTCCGATGTAAAATGTGTCATATATTTTAGGAAGAAATTTGTTGATATAAATCTGAGATAATTATTATAAAAGATTGAAGCATGATCAATTTGCATGAAAGTTACTAATCAGATAAATCAAAAATATTAATAAAAAACTGTTAACAGATAAGACTAATTTGATACATTTTGCACGTAAAGATTAAATATTTACATTTAAAAAAAAAATACTAAACACCAACAACCAAAAAGATTTAAACCAAAGTTTTTTCAAGGAAATATTTCCATAACCTCATACATGAAACTTAGACCAAATTATCAGTTGATTTCTTGATTTTTTAAAATAAATTTAACTTTTTGCTTATTTTGAAATTTAAAATTTTGTTTGAAAAAAATAAATATTATTTTATAATCGATGCACATAATGGTATAGTAATAATAGTAATCTTATTGAAAATTACATAATAATTTGACTATTGCTTTGATGATCAAACTATTTATTGAGAAAATTTGCATCTTTACCATAATGTATAAAAAATACATTATTCGTCTAATTAAAGTTTTTCGCATGTTTTTCATTAATAAAATTATTATAATAATAAATTAACTAATAGTATTTATTAATAAAAATATAATATAAATGATTTAATATTTTATTTGTATATATTTATTTAAATTTCTTTCATAAAATAAGTACATAATTATATTTTGTTGTGAAAAAATCTACTTAATATTATTATATAAATATATATATATATATATATATATATATATATTTAATACAAGAGAAATTAATCTCCATACATAATATATACGATATGATATCAGAGTCGAGTTCTTTTATATAAAAATGTTAGCTTGGTTCTATCCTCGTTTATTGTCATTTGATGCATTAATTTGATGGGTTGTTAGATATGTTATTTTTATATTTTATGTGTTTATTTGTTTGTTGTTATTCCTACTTGCATTATAGATTCAATCAATATTTTTTATATCATAAATAGATTACTTTGTATGTATATTCAACAAAAGGAAAAATAATCATATATATATATATATATATATATATATATAGTTTGCTGTATTAAACATGATACCAGAGCCAAATTCATTTATATAAATTTTTTTTGTTGTCTTTGTTGTCGGTTTTGTCTACCACTATAGTTAGAGTCATAATTTTGATTAATGATCATACAGTTTTGATCGTCTCAACCATACGATTACCATGTCGTCGACGATGTCTTTCTCAAAACTCTTACACACTCTCAGCATCTTTCAAAGTTGTGAGTCTACTTTTTTTTTTTTTGTCGTGCATGATGATCGCCTTCTCTTATACAACTATTTAGAGTGTTCATGTGATTGTTTTTTCTCTTTCAGATTCATCATTTTGTAGCTGCATACAATTATTAAATGAATAAAAATGAAAAAGAAAAAAAAACTATATTTTGTAAAATATAAATTTTATTACGAGTTTGAATTTGATGTGATTGTCTATAATTTATATTATATTATTTTATTTTATTTTATCTAATAATGTTTTATGCATGACAAATATTTAACTTATTCGAAAAAAGCCTATATATAGATGTAAGTATGTTTATTTTCTCTTATGATGATAACAAATAAAATGTATAGTTTATTTTCTATTAAATATAATTATATTCTTATGAATAATTTTAAAATAAATAATGTTTATAATTTTGTTTTAGATCATTTTTAAAAATTGATTGAGTTAAAAAAAAAATCAACTTTAAATTCTAAATCTTAAAATTGTATATCATTACAATTTTTTAACATCATAGATAAACACGATTAAAAAGTAAATATGATAATAATTATTAATATAGAAAATTGTAAAAAAATTTAATTTGATAATGTTACAATTATATGCTATGTAGGGAAAATCATTATTTATTTTTGGTTCTTTTTGTAAATAATAGATTTAATATATTGAGTTATTTTAATAAATATAAAACTAGTAAAAAATTGTGAATCTTAAAAAGTGGTCTGTTGTAAAGCATCACATAAGCATGGAAAACTTCTACTATTGTGGATGATTTTGGTAGATCAGTTTTTTTTTTTTCTTTTCTTTTCCTGTTATCATTTAAGCCACATTTTTGTGGATTTTTTAAAATTTATATAATTTACTTTATTTAGTATCATTCCAGTATTTCTTAAAAAAATGAATAATATATTTACATTTACATACAAATACAAATGATAAAGGATGAATAAATATTAATTTACTAATTGTTATGGACATAATCATACAGAATAATAAGAGGAAGGAAGCTGAGAATTAATTTTATACGAATACATTATATATATTAAATATAACACCCCAACTTAAAACTTGACAGAATCTTAGTAAACAAATTAACTAAGAAGAAGTTTATATTATAAATTTGTTTTATTTATAGTTTTTATTCAGTTTGGTTGATGGGAAGAAGAAAGGCAGATATGAAGGTGAAAGAGGTGGTGTGTATGGTTAAAAAGCTGACTTTGCAAGGAGAATGAATAAAGCTTTAGTGAACAACTTGGGGATGGAATATTTATGATTATTATTGTTAGTTGCAAAAGCAACAATTTTTTATATGGGAGAAGGTTAAAGCGTCATAGCCAGGTTGGAACTTCTCTTTTCTCTATTTCCTTCCAATCTTCTTTTTATTCTTTTTAAACACCTAAGATTTCCTCCCTGCCAAATAAAGTACACTCTCTCATTTAATTACTTTTTTTATAAAATAATAATTTTAACCAATTATTTTCATTACACTATACAAAATGAATTAATTTTGAATTACAATTTATCATATAGTTAAAAATATTATACAATAAGAATATATTATTATATTTTAATGAATAAGTGAACAATTTTTAGGGATCAAGATCTTCTTAGAGACAAACCAAACTCTACTGCTTGACTAGCTACTTGGTTAAGTGACTATGAATTTATACATAATATTGATGATGTAACCGATTTTATAATTTCTTAATTATTGGTTTATAGTTTAGTGTTCAACACTGACATGATCAGAAAAATGTTATTGTACAATTTTTTTTTTATATTTTTTTCTTATTTACAAAAATATTTAAATGAGTTTTATTTTCTATTAGTCTCATGCTTGTCAACTAAGGATATTTTGCACTCATAAATATACGAGAAAAAAAATAATATTTAAATATATAAGAATTTAGCATAAATAAGCTGACTAGTATTATTTATAAATAAGGAAACACACTGCTTAAAATAAACACAGTGAATAAAAGGTTATCATAACAAAATTCTCCTCGTAATAAAAATATTTATATTAGTTTTGATCAATTTGTAGAAAAAGAAAATCACTTTAATAAGATCAAAATTACTTAAAAGTAATAATTTCATTTAAGTGAAAGAAAGTGACTATTACCACAAAATGAGGATAGTCAGTGGATTTTACTTGATTTTAACCCATTAAAATAAGTTTTAATTTTTTAAAATAAATTAAAGTTGAAAATTATAGAAAGGGGTAAATGAAATTATATTCTGACACAGAAGATGACAAAATTTCACTGAATAATATTTTGGTTAAATACAACATTTTGTCTTTTGGTTTTGTCCGGAGTGACCTTGGTTAACCTAACTCCTTGAAAAAGAAAGGAGTGGTGTGGTGAGGAGTATATCAATCTCAATCAGAAGCGTTGGATCATGCCACTGAATCCTGGGCCCACCACATGCTGACGTGTCCAGAGTAAATATTTGGCAAGTGAATATCTAAAAATGACTTCGCAGTCACACCCACATAGAGTGACGTGAGAAGATGAAATCAAACCAAAACAAAAACAAGACAAACCTATTAAAACAATATTTCTTGCATTTTTGGTATTTTTCATTTTTCAAATTACTATATTTTTTACACTATTAATAAAACCCAATAAGGATTACATCTCACTAGAAAATTCTTAAAAATATTTCTTTTATTTTTATGACAATATATTGAAGCTATACCTTACTAATATATGTATGTTTAATGATTGTCTTTCTCAATTTTATAATTTTCAGTGAATTTTTTTTACCAATATAGAAGGGTGTTCCTCAAGATTTAACATTTTTGATTGAATATGATATGTGATTCATTTGTAAAACTTAGCATGAATTTGTTCTGTAAAAAAGAAATGTAAGAAAATGTGTTTTTTTTTTAAAATACATTTGAGATTTAATTTAAATAAACAAGTGTAATAAATTTCGTAAATAAAAAGTGAAAGGTGTTTCCAATAAAAAAAGTTGTCTAAGCTAGATTTCTAAATTAACAGTAGGTGTAGTTTATAATAAATTGATTTAATAATTATCCAATTATAAAAAAGTGTTTAATGAAGATTAAAAAAAGAAGGGCGTTGTTGTTGAAAAATTAGATTTCATAATTATTTTTCACTTGGATTTGGCTTGAATACAATACATTATAGCCGCGCTCCTCACACTCACTCCAAATTTTCTTTTCATTTCCCCCGAAACATTCCTCAGTGCAAATCCAAAATTCCAAACTCGGAAACCGCCATCTCTGGAAACTCAATCACTCCCTTTTCTCTCTCTTCTTTTTCTTTTCAGTGAAGCTTTTCCATCGCATTCCAGACAGAGCCCACAAATTTTGACCCTCTCTTCGATTCCGTGGAACGTGAATGGGAGTGAGATGAACACTTCCCACTCCCACCTCTCCAATTCTTTCCTCACCTAGTGTGCCAGCCAAGAAGGACCCTTCATGGCTGCAAAGCACGTGTACCAAGTTTGGAAAGGAAGTAATGTAAAGTTCGCTTCTTGTCCTCTTCTTCTTGCAATTTTAGCTTTTTATGCCATCTGGGTATGCTCTCGTTCGCGGCTCTTTGATTTGCTTCGTGCTAAAGGCTTTGAATTTCTCGGGTAGTTTTGGTTGCAGGAATGTCGAGTTGGAGCTGGAGTTTTTTTTTTACTTGGAGCATGTTTTTATTTTGAAAATTAAAAGTTGGTGGTGTGTTGAAAGTTGAGCTGGTACTGGGGTGGGTTATGTGCTATTTTCTGGGGGGACTGTACAAATTTGAATGCTGAGCTGTGTGTGCGTGATTACAGTTAGTTTTCAACTCAATTGTTTGATTTATGATTATTTAAGGGCAAAGGTATCTGCTGTAATACTTTTAATATTGTGTCTTATTAATTATTTGGAAGTGTTAGGCTCAATTAGCCTGCTTTGACTTTTGGGGAAATAATTTATGAAGTGTAGAATTTGGCCTTCAACCCCTCAAAAGTTTTACTAATTTTTTTCGCTCAGGCTGTTTTTTTAGTTTTCGGGTGAAATAAAGGTAGAATTAAACATAACAGTGAGTTTGGGCTTTTTGATCTCCTTCCAATGTGTATCTTTGCATGATACTATGATAGTTTTTCTTAAAAAAATAATGAAGTAATTTAAGACCTCGGATTGAAATCATTGAGTAGCAACTTTTCTTCTCTTATTTCCGTTTTCTAGGTTTGTCTAAGAAGGATGAAATTTATTTCAAATAATTTTTTGTGATTCTGTCATCTGAATAGAGTTGTCACGAAAGATTTTTTAATCCTCTCGGGAAAGTGACTCCTGGCAAAAGATAAATTGTAAAGTTGATGTATAGATTACTGATCGGGTTAAACTAGAATGTGGGATGGACCACTTGAGCAGCACAGACAGATGTCTACTATTTCCATGTTTGGTGTGATATGAAGTGGCTTGGGGTAGAACAAGTTCTGGAAGGATGAGAAATATTATGTGGTTATTACCAGCTTATGGTCATTCTTCCAAGGTCAAAGTAATTACTTCTGAAGATAAGATGAAATTGATGTCCCCATTCCTTGCTCTCGCATGCAGTAGTTGTCTGTACAGCTATTGGCTGTTACATTGATTTTTTTTGATAATGGATGATGGCCGGTAATATTGATGGTATTGTAAAGTGTAAGGTTGATGCTACATAATTGATTGCAGCTGCATTATATCAATTATTCTATTCTGCAGCCTGCAAGAGAGATAAATGACCTTCAAAGTTTGCATAATATCAGTTACGAGATGATCATGGACACATTCATCAAATGGTAGCTGGACTATTGAAGTTCATAAAGAAATAGAGGCGTGTAGCCATAAATATGCCAAAATAATCTGATAATACTATAGATTGGCCAATTCTGTGGTACACCTGACCAATGGTCTCTGGCTTTTCTATTTATATGCCTTAAAGGCTTTGAAAGGCACAAGGACTGAAATTTTATGGCATTCTGTGTATTTGTTTGCCACGAAATGCCATCTAGATCATCTCTTTTCCTTTTACAGTTGTAGGATAGGAGTGTGCCTGTGATGGTGCTTGGTTAATGGCTGGTTCAAGGGATCAATAATTTGTTTACTAAAGTGTTGGAACACTTTATTGCATATTTGAGCCAGTTTGCCTCGTTGGGATCTTTATATTTTTGATAGGATAGGAGGATTCATTATTTTCCTGTCTAATGTCTGGTATTGACCTCTTGAATGATGTATCATTATGCTATTATGGGATTCATTTGTCTATTAAAAGTTTTAGTTTTTTCACGAACTATTTTTCTGCAATTTTTTAACTTTTATTGTACTTTGTAGTTAATACTTTTCTCATGATCTTCTGCAGAAATTCATATGCGGAGGGAGGTTGGTATTTGGGCCTGACGCTAGGTCCCTGTTTGTCACCTTGTTGCTGATTATTGTTCCAGTTATAATCTTTTGTGTATGTGTAGCAAGGCATCTCAGGCATGAATTTTCTCCACATAATTCTGGATATGCTATTTTAGCAGTTGCTATTCTTTTTACTATTCATGTAAGTTCAGCTAATTTTTTTATTTTATTGTTCGTTTTTTTTTTTTAATCTTTTTGTATACATAGTTTTAGCTTGATCTATTTTAAGTTCCGAAGTCCAAATTTAATGCAAGCTACCACAACGAAAAACATACTTTTGACTGTTCACCACGTATTCTGTCCATCTTCCTGTATACCTGTTATGAACTAGTACTGAGAACTGCAGAAGTGTGCTTCGTTAAACTAAATCACTGACATAAACTCAACTCATCATGTATCCATGTTTTTTTTCCCTTATAGTTTTTAATTTGCTAGATAAAAGTTCAAAGCTGTTTGGTTTAATGGTGATAGCATTTCACTATTAAGATATTGATTTTCTCTACTGATTCCACATAGCTTGTCACAATATAATCTCACAGCCTATGTTTTTAGGTTCTGGTGGTTCTTTTTCTTACTTCGTCTGGTGATCCGGGCATTGTTCCAAGGAATTCTCATCCACCGGAAGAAGAGTTTCGTTATGATTCTTCTGTCTCTGCTGACGTTGGGGCAGCTGGACGGCAAACACCAAGTCTCCAGTTCCCTCGAACCAAAGAAGTTGTAGTCAACGGCATTGCTGTAAAGGTGAAATATTGTGAGACTTGTATGCTGTATCGTCCTCCTCGTTGCTCACACTGCTCCATTTGCAATAACTGTGTTGAGCGTTTTGATCACCATTGCCCCTGGGTGGGCCAGTGCATTGGTCTGGTATGAAAGTTGACAGCATGACCTCTTGATTTTATGATACCATTTTTCTTATTTATCGGAGAGTGCTACTTACTTGTTTACTTTGTTCTGATGTATTTGTTGGCCTTTTCTCCAATGTGCAGAGGAACTATCGTTACTTCTTCATGTTTGTTTCTTCAGCAACTATTCTGTGCATCTATGTGTTTTCCCTCTCAGCTCTGTACATCAAGGTTCTGATGGATAATTATGACGGCACAGTTTGGAAGGCAATGAAAGAATCCCCTGCATCTGTGATACTAATGGCTTATTGTTTCATCTCTCTGTGGTTTGTTGGTGGACTAACGGGTTTTCATTTATATCTCATAGGCACAAATCAGGTCAGTCAATTTTTATTTTTTTTTACATTTGTGGTTTTGACATTCTCATGGGTTAGTGTACCTTTAGATTAGTTTGTTAACTCTGAATAAAGAAAGTTAAAAGGGATGATCTTGATGGTACTAATTCCACCCCACTTTATAAAAAATCTTCTATTGTTATTTCCGGAGTGTTCTTGTGTTACACGAGTATCTTCACCAACTGGGTCAGTGTCTCTTGTGTTGCAGACTACCTATGAAAACTTCCGGTACAGAGCTGACAGCAGGATCAACGTTTTTAACCGGGGTTGTTTGAATAATTTTCTGGAAGTGTTTTGCACTAAAGTAAAGCCCTCAAGGAACAATTTCAGGGCATTTGCCAGAGAGGAGGTACCAAGGCCACTGGGTCCGATCATTGCACGGCCTCGTGACCCAGATGACGGCTTGGGTGGAGATCGGCGCCCAAAGGTTGAAGATGATCTTGACATTGGTGAAGACCTACTGAAGATATCACAGCGCAGGAACATTGAAGAACTTGACGAGGAGATTCGAGGCAGAGGGAGCAATGGAGCACCCCACCATACATCTGAACCTGACTCAATTTTGTCCTCAGATCATCGAGCTCCCACCATTCGATCAGATGCTAGGCACTCAAGTTGGAACAGGAGTGGAAACTGGGAAATTGCTCAAGAGGTTCTTGCCAATTCAAATGTCACAGAAAGCAGAAACTATTCAAAGGAAATGCGCCAATGAGGGGTTGTGGTTTGTCTCTTGCAATATTTTAATGGCATCAATCAACCATATATGATGTGGGGTTCCTTGGATACTAAAGATTGGAACTTGGTATAAAAGCTTAGCCTACCTTTTTTTGTGGTAACCCTAGTTCTTTGGGAAAGCATATAAATGCGTGCATGTAATTTGTTTGAGACACACTGTCCTTTTTTTATCCCTTTCTTTTTTCCTTATTTTCAACAGTCCAATATATGGATCTCATCTTTCCTTGGTTTTATTCTTTGTGTAAATAACCAGTTATGATACTGAAAAAGCTTCTCTACGTATACTGCATTTTAGGTACTGTAAAACTGGGCCCTTTGATGTTGTAAGTGCTTTTACCTTGCCATTGACGTGATTGTGAGAGTGATTTTTTATTGTTCAATGTGACTTAACATTTGGCCTTAGAATCTCTATTGCCCAAGAGGTAAGCTTCATTAAAAGTAGGGTGAGATTGATAAATAAATTAGTCAAATATTTATTGAATAAAAAAACTTATATTTTGACAAATTTATTTAAATAACTTATAACAAAAATACGAAAAAAGTTAACTCTATTTTACTCAAGTGAGGTTGTTCTTGTTAAATATGTTAAGCTACTTGGCAATGGCAATATTTAATGATGACTTGGCAATATTTAACAAAATCTAAAGAGGCGGGTTGGATAACGAATGCATTTAAATAAGGGAAAAGTTAAATTTTATTTAATAAAAGATATTTAAAAATTTAACATCATGTCCCTTTCATTTTCCTGATCACGTTTTCAGATTCTGGTTTATCAGCAAATTCAAGAGTTCATGACCTAAAAAATAATTGTTTCCACTATATTAATAGTTTCATACTACTTAGTCATAGTCAAATATAATTTTTAAATATTTTGTTTTCTTTTATTTTTTGATACGCTTATGACGAATTTTTAAGTTCCAAAAGGGGCAATTGGATGATTAGTTGCTTTTCAGAATTTTTTTCATATTGGTGCATTGCTCAAGAGCCATTTTCAATTCTTAATAAATTACGTTCATCAGGACTTGCCTTAGGACCTTCAAAATTTCGAGAGTTAGGTCCAAAGATTCTCGAGCCTCTGTACTTGGGCTCAATAGTACTACTCGACCAACGCATTTATTCTTTCGGCTGTTGTTTCCTGCACCCTATCATTTCCTTCCTTCACTCTATTAATTTATTTCATTTCCAACTTTGTCCTTATTTGAAAGTTACTTCTGGAAAGTTAATCCGGAAATAGAAAATATATTTCAGAAATTTGTTTTCAGAAAAGAAAAATATGTTTCTATTTTTTTTTTTTCGATTTTCGTTTCCGGGACTGACTTTCGGAATTCATTTTCCGGATAAGCATTATATCTTTTATAGTAGGAATTTGTTATATGACTTAATTATAGTAGGAATTTGTTATATGACTTAATTAAGCATGGAAACGGGTGGTGATAGATTCCTAAAAACAGGTAGCGTTAACCTAAATTAGGATTAAAGAGAGTATAAAGATTCCAAGATGATGAACAAAATACTCACTCCCCCACACCAAACCCTAAAGGACCAATAAATAAAGCAACCTCATCACAAAATGAGTTCCTCAACACGTTGCTTTGTTGTGGCCTTGTGTCTGGTGATGGTTTCCTATTCTCCCATGACAGCAAAGGGCGAACAAGGGTTGGCCGAACAGATCTGCATGGAAAGCTTCGAAGACAAGGAGGAGTGTTTGGCGCTGCTAAAGCAAGCCGATCCTAAGATCGTGAGTGCAAAAAGCTTCCAAGATCTGGCACGGGCAACCCTAGAGTGGGCCGTGAGCAAGGGATCAGAGGGTCAAGCCTTCCTGAAGGAGTTGGCTCAGATGGACAATAGTCCAGCCATAGTGCAATGTGCGAATTTCGATTACGATGGGGTGGTTGAATCTTTCAAGAGCGCCTTGGGAGAGTTGAAAAATGATCCTGAAACCGCTAGCTATGATGCGAAAGTTGCCGGTGACGGACCTGGTTGTTGTGACAGAGGTTTGGCTTCAGCAAATATTAACAACCCTGCTATTGCCGCTCTCAACCGCCAAATAGTCCTCCTCAGCAACTTGGCCTTCTCTGCCGTCAGTAAATGCGGTGATTAAGTGAATTCGCCACCATGCTCAAGCTAAAAAGTGTGGGCTGTTGCTATATATATATATTTTTTTTTTTTTTTTATTATTATTTTGGTGTGGGGGAGTGCAAGTCATTAATGAAATTAAACTTGTTGCTTCTACTCAATCTTTGCTTTATATTTACAGACATACGGCTAAACTAAATTTAAATACAAAGCCACATAATTAAGAAAATAACATTTTTAAAAAGGATTATAAACAATTGTTTATCAGAAAATAAACCAGCAATTTGACACCATAACAAGCAAAAACAAAATAAAAGATTTTTTTTTTATAATTAATGAAGAAAAGTAAGGAAAAACAAAATTCCTTGACTTAATAAAATAAAGTCTATATTTTCTTTTTATCATATAGGGACAACGTCTATATTTAATCGTATCTTGATCATAACAATGCTTTAAGAAATAATGACGAGTAGCATTATTTATCTATTCATTACGTTATCAAATATTATATATCAAAAGATAAACAATTTCTTAATATTGAATAAAATATTACGTTTTCAAATACTTTTTTTTTATAAAAAATAAAAAATTATATTATGAAATATTAAATATTAAAAAGAAACAATTTTTTCTTCAACATCGGATATTAATAAATAACTTATAATGATATAAATATTCATAAGAATATGAAATAATAATTGAATGAAAGTAAAATAATTATATAAAAAGAATGAAAAGTTATTTAAATGTGTGTCTAAAAAGAATTACAAAATTAAAGATGATTCATATAAATTATTTAGATTATCTAATAAAAGTGTTTTGATAGTTTAATTAAAATGAAGACATATACGAAATATACTATTCAATATGGACTTTTTTTTTATCAAAACTGAAACGAATAGGAATAATCATATGAAACTAGTTCATTTACAATCCTTATATACAACGACATCTTCGTTCTAAGTTATGAAATGATAAAATATATTTTTTGTCAACTATATACTAAAATTTTAACTGACATTTGCTATGATCAAATATGTTTTCTCCTTTGTAAATCAACAATACAGATATTAATATATAAGGATGATAAAATAGATCTTATTTCACGCTCCCAAAATTTGTACGATTACATAAATGTTTTCAATTTGTTTGCTATTTTTTTTAATTAAAAATTAAAAAAATAGTTTAAAATATTTTTTTTATTATTATATGAAGATGTAAATGTGTCATGACGATAATAATTTTATTTAATTATTCAATTAAAGATATGAATTAATTAAGTAAAAAATTTTAAAAAATTTATATGCTTTAATTATATATATAAACTTAAAACAAAAAACAAAACAAAAAAATTGACGGAACGATTAAATTTTCAACCCGTTTTATTACTGCTGGTAAACTTAAAACAGGTCAGACTAACTTATTTTAACATCCCTAAACCTCTACACGTTTAAGAGTTGGACCAAAATAAATAAATTGGACTTTGGTTTTAAATTACTAAACTGAACTAAACTTAAACAAATTGAATTATTTTCAAAATCTTGATTCTATCAACTCTAAAAATATTTTTATTTTTCAATTGAGTAAAGCTATTTGCGACATATTTTCAATTAATTATTTAACAAATATTATTCTAACTTATTTACGACCCTTGTAATTTATTCCTGCAAACATTTAAAACTATTCACCTTTTTCAATCCATATATGTTTGGCTAATTAAGACTTCATAAATTAAAATAATGAATACATTTCATTTCCAATTAATAAATTTTCTCGAATGGTTTTATAAGTTTTAACCAATTTTAACAAACAGCATATGAAAAATTAAAAATATTTCACCGACTAACATTCTTCATATTGATAACGTGATGATGTTCGTAGGCTTCTTCTCAATCTTTTAAACATAAAAATGCCAGACAAGTACACGAAGATTTAATCTTTCTTATTCACTTATTTATGGACTTTTTTTAATAATAAATTATGTATTACTATTTTATTAATTTGTATATTTAAAATGAATTAATCACATACTACAATTATATAAATATTGTAAAAAAGTTATTAAAAAAATATTTTCTTTATTTAATTATTTTTTCTTATCATCTCATAGATGGTGTTAGACTTCGATTAATTTTATTTTATTGAATAATTTAATTTATGTTAAAATATAGTTGTCAAAATATCTTTTTTTTTTTTTAAAAAAGCAATTTGATGAAGTGGAAGAGGCTCAGCAAGATTATAGCACTATTTATATGGCGAATTTGTTGTATGATTATTTTCTTTAACTTAATTAAGCATAGTATAACAAGTGGTTGTAGATTTCTAAAAAATGAAGCTAAAATAGGGTTTGAGAAACTATAAAAGATCCCAACATCATGAACGAAAAACTCACTCCTTCACACCAAACCCTCCAAGGCAAAAAAAAAAAAAAAAAAAAAAAAGAAAGAAATTATCTATCGGAAAAATGAATTCCTCAGCACTATGTTCCTTTGTTGTGGCCGTGTGTCTGGTGATGGTTTGCTATTCTCCCATGGCAGCAAATGGGGAAGGGTTGGCTGAAAAAATGTGCATGGAAAACTTGGAGTACAGGGATGCGTGCTTGATGCTGCTAAAGCAAGCTGATCCTAAGATTGTGAATGCACAAAAAGTGGATGAACTGGCTAAGGCAATCCTAGAATGGGCGGTGGCGAAGGCAAAAGACGCTCAGGCCTTCCTGAAGGGGTTGGCTAAGGTAGACAACAACAAAGCCATAGTGCAATGTGCAAACTTCGACTACGATGGGGTGGTTGCATCCTTCAAGAGCGCCTTGGAAGAGTTTAAAGATGATCCTCAAACTGCTAGCTATGATGCCAAAGTTGCTGGTGATGGACCTTCTGTTTGTGACAGAGGCTTGGCTTCAGAAAATGTTAACAACCCTGCTATTACTGCTCTTAATCGTCAAATTTTCACTCTCAGCAACTTGGCCTTCACAATCGTCTGTAAAATCAAGTGATTAAGTGCATTCCTCACTTCCTACTTGTAGTGCCAATGCATGGCAGTCTCGTTTTTCATTTTTTGTCTCCTTTGGTGTGTAGGAGAATGATTTATAAAATCCAACTTGTTTCTTTTATTCGATGTTTACTTATCCTTCTTCTTCTTTTCTTTCATTTATATTTATATATAAACGTAAACTAAATTTAAATAAGAAAGAGATAACTAAGAAAAAAAAATTCTAAAAAGAGTAAAAATAACATTTTATTAAAAAAAACACACACGCAATTTGACATGACATAAAGAGAAAGTGAGTAGAAACAAGGTTCTTTAGATAAGCTCACTAATAAAATAACTGCAAATATCCATATTTTTGGAGCATTAATGCTATGCAAGACAAATTTAAGAAACACAACAATCAGGGAGTGGTTAATCTTTTTTATGTATCCTAGACTATTTGCAAATTTAACAAAGAAACCATCAGCCATTAAAGAGATGGACAATTAGTATAATAATAATAATAATTAAATGTGGGATTTGGAAAGAGGGATAGGAATGAAAACGGGTCGGGTCAGATGGATAGTGTCTATCCGCAATCTAATTCGACAAAAAAAAAATCGTGGATACCCGTGGATATTCGCAGATACTCGTAAATATTTAAAAAAAATATTTTAATAAATTATTAAAATAAAATTTAAATAGAATTAAAAAATATATAAAAAGTATAATATAAATTAAATTAAATATAAATTAAAATTCAATTTTAATTAAATTTAATCTTATAAAATATAAATTATTGTTAATTTTAATTAAATTTAACTTAATAAAATATAAATTAATTTTTTTTTTTATTTTTTATAGATATCTACGAATAGGATAATATAATATTCATATTCGATCTGTTTATGAATGAATATTAAAATATCCACTACCTATAAATTACGCGTAATATATATTTGTGAGTATCAACTATCGGTCGCCGCAAATATTTGGTTTTTTTTTTTCATTCTACAACAAGAGACATATGTTTGAATGTCTAGAAAGTGATATTGAACAAAAGTTAAAAATTCAGAATAGACCGTAAATATAAGTAATAGATTATGTACTGTATAGAATCTGTGTAATAAATAGGTGAATCTGTGTAATAAATGGGTGAGTTGGTGTCTTAATTCCTTTTCACGCTTAAATTTAGAATACAACAATATAACAGAAAAAAATAAGTTGGTAAACCAAGAATAGACATATACATAATATATTATATTTGTCACTGTGTTCTTGTAATGACATTGAAAAGTATCTTTTTGAAATATGTACGAATTATGATAGATAATATATATGATTAAATATGATAAAAGGCTTAAATATAGAATAATAGTAAGTGCATATATATATATAAAAGTTTGGTTAACTTATCTCACTTAATATATTTTGTTTTACTCTTTATAAAAAATTCCAATTGACGTAAACATAATTAACTATAATTACTAAAAGATGACATTATTTATTTATGGTTTGTGAAATTTATAGCTATCATTTAACCTAAAAATTTTCAAATACATAAGTCTGTCTATAATTTATGGTTTGTGAAAATTTAACAGCCGTGGATGAAAAATAAAAGACAGGAAATTTGAGAAGTGTGGGGTTGTAAAGTGTAAGATTTGATATTTTGATAGTTATCGAAAGAAATAATAGCATTGGGAGATAGAAATCACGCAACTACCAAATCTTACATCATTTTCTAATTATATTATGATTGAAGCATAAGGTTCAAACATTGTTCTCCCATGACATCAAATTCAGATGCACATCACATTCAATACTTATCCTTTTGCAGCTTATATGATGACTCTAAGGCATATTTTATTTCACTGGAGCCAATTTGTCAAACAGTTACCATCTTATTAAAATTTTATGATGGCCTCTCATTAATGTAACTTTATCCCAAAATAAAAAAATTAATAAAAGAACAAGTATCTTTCTTTTCTGAAAGTAAAAGGAAAAAAGCTCTTATCCCAACTTGGCATATGGTATTGGCAGATCCAAACACGCGTGGATCCAAAACCCACCCATCATGTTTACCCAAATTAGTTGCTAACTTAGCAATAAAATCACAACCTCCAAAACTCAAAACCCACCCACCAAAGTGCTCCACCCCACTATATCAATTTCCCCCTTTCATCAAAATTATTAAAAAATATTAGGGTTTTTGCAGCCATGTATATTCTTTCTTAGAACGTCATGTCACCTGTCGATGCTCTAAAGAAGAATTTTAACCTCTTATTCAGACTAAAATAATGTATAACACACCCACTAGAAAATACGTACGTCATGAGATGTAAATAAGTTATACATAAAAAATATAGTATATATGAAGTATGTCGTTATTCTCATAAGATCATGCATATAACCTATTGTTTCGAGAAAAAAAAAAAAAACTCATTTGTTTGTTTTAATAAAAATTGATTATATTCCAATAATCTTTTGTTTTTTTTTTATACATGATGATAAACAAATATATATAAGTTTTTGAAAACACGTCGTTATGTTTCTGTGAAAACTTCATTACAACCTTGGACGTGTGATGCATATAATACAGTCAAATATACGAGTGAGTGAGAGCAAAATGGTTGTCAAATCATATATGTAAACATACAGAATTTATCAAATATTATTAGAACATACTATCAGAACAATACTAAAAGATAAGAAAAACAGCAAATCATGAACTTTTCATCAGATTGGTAAAAAACAACTGTAAATAACAAAAAAATATTTTCACATAAAAGACAACGTTTTTATTGTTTATATTCAGAAACTATTTTCAACTTATTTACATAATTTCTTTTTGGGTGATTTAAGAAAATAGTTTGTAATTTGTATTAAACCGTTTAATTATTTAGAAATCTAACATGACTTGCTGATCCAAGGTTTGAATTTGCGACAGTAGAGAGGGCATCTGATGATCTAGATAGATTAGGCCCAAACAAAGTTCACGATAATTTACAACAAAAATGTGAGAACTAATTTATAGTTCATTTTTAAAAGTAAAATATCTTTTTAAAAAAAATGAAAAAAAAAATATTAAAAAAAATCTTTATACAAATAAAAATTATTTATTCAATCCAAATTTTGATCTAATTAGCATAAATAGGATCAAATTAGACTTAGGTTAGGATAGACTAATTGTTTGTGACCATGTTAAACTAGTAGAAGCTAAGTTAGACAAAGCTGAGTTGAGTTTAAATTAGATCAAAATAGACTGGATTAAGCCAATCTAAAAGTTGGACTTAGCTAAATCATGTTAAGTGAGGTGAAGTTGAGACAAGCTTGACTCATGTTGGATCAATTCAAATTGGATCAATGTGGACTAAGTTAAGTCAAACACATGTTAAGTAAGTTAGACATATGTTAATATGAGTATGGTCAAATTAGGTTGAGTATGAACCATTTTAAGAGATCAAG